>VXBT01006751.1:337191-565275 GCA_013400235.1 Oriolus oriolus
CGGCGGGGCGGGGAGGGGCGGGGCTGGTGCGTCGGGACCCGCCCCGCGACCGGGAGCCGGCGTGGGATTAACGGGGGGATCTGCCTGGGGAGAGCTGGGGCGTTCTTGGGTTAGCGGGAACGGTTTGAACGGCAGGGATGTTGTCATGCTTTGCGCTGGCTGGTGGGTCTCCTCCGCGGCATTAAAGGTGCGACAGAAACGGCGTGTGTTGGCTCCTCCTCCGCTGCTTTTTTCCCTAACCGAAATCCCGGGATTTCAAGTGCTGTCACGCGTTGGTTGTAAGGCGCCTGGCAGAGGGGGAACCATGTGCTTGAATTAGTCACACCGGGGCTTTAAAATTTACAGGGTGTGGAATTCATTAGCTATGTTACCGGAATTTATTAACTATATTACTAGAATGTATTAGCTACGTTACTAAAAGTTTTTAGCTATGTTACATATCTTGGATGCTTGGGAAGAGGTGACTTAAACTATAGATAGAGGTGTGCAGCTGTAGGCACGTGGGTGATAGAAAAGGAAGACTGCGGAAACATGGGCTCTTTGCAAGGGAATGGAACACCTGGGATATGGAGAATGCTGAGGTATGCAATGGTTTTTTTGCCTCGGTATTCACTGGCATGTGTTCCGAGCACCCCAGGAGCGCTGCAGAAGGAAAGGCAAGGATGGGGAGAATGAACCACCTGCTCTAGGAGAAGATGAGGTTTGAGCCCGTTTAAGGAACCTGAAGGTACACAAGTCCGTAGGACATGATGAGGTGCATCCACAGGACCTGAGGGAACTGGTGGATGAAGTGTCTAAGCCACTGTCCATCATATTTGAGGAGCTGTGGCAGTCTGGTGAAGTTCCCACTGACTGGCAAAGGGGCTCGGTTGGTCAGAGCATGGTGCTGAAAACCTTGGTACCTTTGCAACAATGGCAAGCACTTTATAGACATTGTTAAAATCTTTGCCTTTCTGTCTCAGAAGTAGTATGTAGAGGTGATAATACAATGGGAAGATCAATAAATGGAAATGCTGTGCAGAATTAGAAAAGTTTGGATTTTTAGCTATCCGGATAATACTGACAAGAAGAGAGTAACTAGTTCTGACACATGAGAACCCAAAAAATAGCCATTGTCTTCTAAAGGGCCTGGCAATGTTCTCCATGCACCACTTTCACACTCAGCTGAAATTCCTATTCTCCAGCACATTTAAGTGCTAGCAAAAACAATGGCTATGGAAAGTTCTTACTTGCTGTAGGTTCAGGTAAAAGCCTCGTTTGGAGCAGATGGTTGGATTCCTTTGTGCTGGCAGGGGCCACTGGCTCCAGATAATCCCTTGCTCTTCTCTTGTTGGCTCTCGACAATCCCGTGCAACGCTGTAGGCTGGGAGAAGAGTGACTGGAAAGCTGCCTGGAGAAAATCAGCCTGGAGATGTCAGCAATAGCACTGCTGGTTGAGGATGGCTGGACAGGAGCCAGCTGTGCCCAGGTAGCCCAGAAGGCCCGTGGCATCCTGGCCTGTGTCAGCAATAGCACAGCCAGCAGGACCAGGGCAGGGATTGTCCCCCCTGTCGTCGGCACTGGTGAAGCCACACCTCAAATCCTGTGTCCAGTTTTGCATCCCTCACTACAGGAAAGACATTGAGGTGCTGGAGCATGTCCAGAGAAGGGCAGTGGAATGGGGGAAGGACCAGTTTACTTTTTTGAAATCTCTGAGATGCTGTGTTGTGTTAGCATCCCTCACTTTGCAATGAACCGGTTGACTCCATTATGGAGCTAATTTTTGCAGTTTTGTTCTTTATTTATGTCTCCTGTACTTCTGCTTTCATTTCACAGGGATAGTCTGAGGCTGCTGGGATGGTGAACCAGCATAAAGCTCCACAACATCAACACAAGCTTCAAAATCCAACTCCCCCAGCCCCTCTCCAGTAAATTCCCTGGTGCTGGGATCATCACCTTGTGATGGCAGATGCTCTGATTGTGCTCACTCCCTTCCAGAATCACACCTCATACCAATACGCCTCTTTTTGTATTACTGCTTATGCTGTACTCTATGGGTTTTGTTTCTTCATGAGGCCTAAGGGTGGGAAAAGACTTTGCTTTCAATGTTCATCTAAGGGGTAGTCATGCCTAACTCTGTGGTGTCTGTAGGCAAGAGGGCAGTGGTTATTTTCTGCAGTCCTTAATCCCGCTGCAGCTTTTATCTCTTGGATTAGTCAGAGCATTTGAATGAGTAATTTTCCTTTTCCTTTGGTGTGGTTTGTCACCCTCCCTCACATTTATTTTATTTCATTTGATGATCTTATTTTTCAATAGGTTTAATTTTTTTACCTTGTCATCTGTTTCAGCTGAAAAGTAACTTGTTACCATTTCTCTCCACCCAGGGGTATTTGGTGCTTTTCTTCTCCTCTCTTTCTGTGCTGTAATTTGTTGTTTAATTTTGTTTCTTTTTCATGGACCTCTTTATATGTCCTCTGATAGGTGCATAGCTGTTGTTAATTGGTCTTTTTGCCTTATTGATCTTGTTTTAGATTTAAATTTAATGTCCATCCTTCACATGCCAGACCAGTTAATATGGAATATGCTTTCATATTTTCCATGCTAAATCATTTTGCTGATTTTACAATGACCCAGGGGTTTGCAGACTGGTGCTGACAGCTGCTTTTGTCCTTGACTTTGGACTCCATCAAACTCAGTTTCAATACTGGAATTTTCTAAGACAACCCCAAGCCCAGAATCAACTATGAAAATCCTCTTTATTTTTAAAATACTGTTGTGAGAATGCTACTATTTGTGGCTTGTTAGCTTTCAGCAATTATTCTTTTTACACAGCTTTTTTAGATATGACAGTATCCTAAGTCCAAAATCTCTCCATTCTCCACAAACAGTCATGCAGAGGCTTAATTTTCAAATAAGATAAAAGTCTTGGGAAGAAAGTTGTGCATCTCCCATAAAATTTAAATAATCACACAATGTGTATTGGCACATGGTATCTTTTCCCCAAAGCTTATGGGTTGGTATCACTCACTAATGAAATATTTTCTTGTGGTATATCTGAGAAAACTTCTGTGACTGTTTTGCTACCCTGCCGTACTATAATGGTCAAATTATTTGTTCTGAGAACCATTCACTTAAAAGATTAAGGCAAAGCCAAGGGTAATCTCTCTTGGCTGTATAATGGGATACCAGTAATGTAACCAGGGAAAGTAGGAAGTGTTCGGGACTAAATCCTGTTAGAAGACAGGCTAAGCCTAAGTAGAAGAAATGTGGATGCAGTTAGAGATGATTAAGGTGCTCAGTCTTTCCATTATAAATCATCAATCTGTATGTGTGATTGTCTTCCTATAAATCATAAAGCAATTTATCTTAGCCTTGTAAGCAAATGATTTTTGCAGGCATTTTGAAAGTATTTGCACATAAAAAATCCAGAACTTACAGTAAAGGCTTAGCTTCCATTATGATAAATAGAATAGTCATGAAAGGATCATTATTTTCATGGCAGTGTACTTGGATAAATAACACAGATTAGAACAAGAACTAACAAGAGATAATAATGAGAATGTTTCTTTTTCTAATTCAGTTGTTAAGGATGAGTCCTCTGTCCTGGCTGTCTGACTTAGTATTGCGGATGATGCTGATGGAAAGGAGAAAACCATTCTGCTTTCAGAATATAGAAGTAAATATGAAAGCTGAAACTCTCTCTGCTTGCCAGTGCAGGTATATAAACTTCCTGGTGGTTTGAAGGAAATTACTTGGAGAGTTCAGGGAACTGCTATGTGAAATTAAAGTAAATATAAAAGGCTGGTATGAAAGGCTTGGGTGGAGCCTGCTGAGCACCCACACAGTTCTCTGGGCAGTAGCTGATGTCACTTCCAGTGGTAAGCACCCCTCCACTTGTATTTTGCTCCTTGTTCTTCACTGGGCCCATGTCTCTTTTGCCCTTCCTTATTCTCAAGTAGGTGTGGACATAACCAAATTCAACCCTTACGGTACTGTGGGATGTAATCCCCAAAGAGAGGTAGCATTTCCTGTAAACCACAACTCTATGTCAATTGGATATCAAATCACCCAGGGGCCTTGGAAGCTATTAAAAGAATTTCCCAGATGGATTACTTAACTGGAATAATTTTGAAGTCACCTATTAGTGGCACTGTTGTCTTTTGTGTCCCACCAGCAAAGTGCCAGGCTGAGGGACGACTGCAGAGCTGACACATCATGGGTGAGGGGTTTGCTTCAGTTTCCACTTCACGCCTGAGTTTTCACCTAGTATTTGATTCATATTCTTCCTTCAGAGAAGATCCTCATTCCATTGCAAAGTATTATTATTAAATGTAACTCAGTTTAAAACTCTGCTTCTATTTATGCCAGCATTTATTCCCTTTTTATACATTACAGGGAATTCCTGATGCGCTCTCCTCCCGGTAAAGCCAAGTTATACGTGTATCAGCCACGAGGTGGCAATACAAGAGCTTGATATGCTGAATTTTGGTGGTATTCGTAGCATTCGTGCCGGGTAAGCTTTGGGGTATTAGCTAAATAAATACATTTGCAGTGGTTCTGCAGAGTTTGGCATTCTCTGCCAGTGTGTAGTGTGTGCTCCACATCTGCATAATTGACTTCATGCAAAAGCCAAGGGAGACTAAGCTGATTTTCTGGATCAGTGATTGAAGCCTTTTACGTGGCTAATAATTGATATCTGTATTTAAGTGGCTCGGTAGTGGATGAGAGATGTTATGCGAGGAACTCAACTGCTGTTAAAAGCAAAATGTCTTAGGAAAGAGGATGCACTGGCAACATACAGCTGTCCCACTGGGAGTTTTCTCCTGGCTTTAACTTCTGACCTTCCTGAAGGCCAAAGAAACCTGAACACCTCTCATGTGTGGAATTCCCAGACATGATTGCTTCACAACATTAAAGTCTGCCTTTTTTATCCAGGTTTTTGATTCACTTCTCAGCATGACTGATGCTTGTTTTTCTGCCTTATGAAAGCATTCAACACTGGTGCCAGGTGGAAATAGTTAATTTCCAGTCTTTCTCATCCTTTCTTGTTGTTTTCAGGCATTAGGGAAAGTAATAATATCTCTGTACTTTCAAGGGCTAGTTTTCCACCCACTGTAATGGAGAAAGTATTTTAAGACATTTTCTATTTTGACCTAAGCTCTTTCAGTAGCACTCAGTGCTACAGCTTTTCAGAAGGTGGAGTTCTCTGTTTTCTCATTCAGATAAGATAGACTGAAAAGCTTCTAGCACAAGAAATGGATTGTGGACTTGGCAGATGTCTCATGTCACTATATTCACCACAGTGTTTATTTGAACATGGAGAAGTTACGGATGCACATTTTGTTATTTCACATGAAAGTGCCAACAGCCTGCTACTGTCTTCTCCTGGCATGGAAACAGTTTTCCTCTGAGTACTTTATGGGAAATCTTACTTTCAATCAGACAAAGCATTGTGAAGTCTGTTAGCAAATATGTCTTTCAAGTACATGCAAGTTTGTGGTTTAGTAATAAATAGCAATGTAAGGAGAGGAACATGGTAGGAAGCCTTGAAAACGTAAGTAACTTCTGAGAAGGGAATTTCCCTAAGAAAGATTTGAGATAAAATTCTGAGTTGGGTGTTCAAGCTGTCAGATATGCTGTGGGCACAGGTACTGGGACTGCCTTGTATTTCAAATAACGTTTCTGCAATTTCTGCACACATGTCCCCTCAGAAATCAAGGTTCACAGCTATAAAGCTTGAAGGAAACAGTTGGTTGATTTGCCCTCTGCACAATGCTGACCATGGGATTTAACAGTTGACAGAAATTGCAGAAATGGGGTATCTGTATTTGGCAGGAGCAGATACACCACAGCCCAGGTGCCTTTCAAAAGTATCTCTAACCCTATCTGTCAACATCAAGCAGCCTGCTTAGACAGCTGATAAACAAACTTTGTCTTCAAAGCTGATAACAACAGATTTCTCCTGAGAAAACATGCACGATCCCCAAAGCCTCTTCTCTTTCTTGAGGCTGTTTGCATGCACATCTCCGCTTTCTTGCTCAGATACTGCACAGCCTCAGGCCATGCTCCTGGCAGGTTACATAAAAAAAAAGCTTTAAAAAGCTGGCTGATGATTGAAGAAATAAAAGTGAGCTTTGGGTCATGATGTTTGAGGAACTGGATGGCTACTGCTTTTCCCTTGCATCTTTCTCCAGTTATAATCACCAGCTTGTGGGTGAGATGCCGGATACAGATCCTGATGGGAGCCATTTTTCAGGGATAACAAGTAACTGGTTGTACCAGCAGAAGGATAACTCCAACCAGTGTTGAGTTGATAGGATAGTATTTCTGTCCACCTAAATTGTTCTGTAGTGTCAAATGACAAAGGCAATTTCACAATTTTATTCATCCATGGGTTTTGGACATTACCCCGACAACTATGACTGTACAGAATAGCATGTGCCTCTGGAAAGGGGGAATTTGAAAGGGAAAAGAGGAGCAGAATGTGACTGCTAGCCTGAAAGTACAGTGAAAAGTACAGTGCTAATTGTTTTTGCCACACACCATACACTTTTCTTCCAGGAAAATAAATGATGACAGTGCTGTGTCTTCTCTTACTTGTTTTTCTTGTCTTCTCTGCTTGTTTTTCTCCAACACAACATTAAATGGATACTGAACATTTGTTGTATTGCTCACTTCTGATTTCTGATATATATTTCAACCAAAGAGAAGGAGCCTGGCAACCACTTAGGCAAGATATGAAATGATGTTCCCTGATACAGACAACAGTGTCCATGTTCATTCCAGGTTGGTGGTTACTTTCCATATATATATATATATGTAGCTGTTATTGATGTTCACAGATGATTAATTTGATGGGTTTGTGGTCTGAAAGCTAATAATTTATATTCCTGCTCCTGGAAGGGAGAAGTTTGCTCTTTCTTGCCAGGAATTGCTCGTCAATGCACTCGGTTCAGGCTGTTCATATCTTGTGTATTGTTATGTGATAAGGGGGAATTATAGAGTGTGATTCTGCCTGAAATCTTCTAGGCCTGTGGGAGTTTTCCCAGCATGTCACAGACTTCTTCAAATACGTGATAAGGAAAGCTGCAAATACTGATAAAAGATAGAGAAAAACGTTCGTTTTTCACAATAGAGGGGAATTACCAACTGGAATTCTTTACAGATCAACGTTAAGCTCAGTGCTGTTTGAAATACCTATAAACAATGTGGGCAAGTTGTTGGTTAGTGAATGGTTGTTGAGGAGGAGATGATATCAGTTCCCAAAGACATCTCAGGGTACTCTAACCTAATCACATTCAGAGGTTTGCTGTATCGAGGTGCTCTGGTGTCTAGTCTGGCTTCTCAGGCATCATGGAGTTATCAGAATAAGGGCTGCATGGAATTTAAGAGGAGGAGAAACCTCAAAATTAATGTTTCGGCAAGGTTTTTAAGAAAAAATCTTTGTTTCTAAAGCAGGATTCACTAAGAGAAAAAACATTTGTTCCTTCTGTTACCAGACATTCTTTGTTACAAGACCCAGCTGCAAACAGGGGGAATGATGTTGGTCTGTGCCCAAGAGTATTTATAGTTTAAATACAAAGTAAAGCAGTAGCTGGTACAAGTAGCCATCAAATATGAAGAAGCAAGCCCTCACTGCCCTGCCCAGCCTGCCTTGGAACCTCCCCACCTTAACTAAGGTCCAGAACCCTGTTTCAGCTCAGCCCAGGGCACCTGTCCTGGCTACTTTATAGTAGGGGTATAGTAGGGGTAAGCCCTGCCTGGCCTCCTTTTGCTCCTGTTGGACCCCCTGGTGCTGGCTCACCCCTTGATGTACCCAGTGTGGCTGAGCCCCTTGCAGAGGTCTGTTGGATGGGGGGTTGCCCTCAGCCCCCTGCTTGTCCCCTCTCCTGGGGCAGCCTGAATGTGGCACTGTGGGGTTATGTCTAGGAAAGGCAGGTCTATCAGTGAAACACAGGATGGCTGGGAATGCCAGGTGTCTCAGAAGGGTGGGCTTTATTTTCTGTCTTTCCTGAAAAGTGCCTACCTTCACCTGCAGCTCTCGGCATGAGCCCATTCCTAAATCTCACCCCTCGCCCTTAAGAGGCAGCCATCTGTCCCCTGCCTGCAGCTGTCCCCAGGGTCAGCTCCATTGCAGCTGGGGTTATTGATGCTGCAAGGACACGTCAGCACTTCTGTGTGACACTGGTAAAAATCGATAGCCTAGAATCTTGATGTTTATAAGAAGCAGTGGCTTTTGCTGGCTGTGAGCTGCAGTGAGTGTCAGGGTGAAGTGTCTGTCAGCCCAGAAGTCTTGTTTTAGCTGTGAAATTACAATGCTGGGCAGACCAAACCAGCAGAGACAGAAGAGCAGCCTGAAATACCAGTTTCTCCATAGTGATTCAATCCATGCCAGGAGTGAACTGGATATACAGTGTCTGCTAAAGAGCATTAGATCAGTCTAATGCTCATTCTCATTATCAGCTGAAAGTACGTCTGTGGTCCCACATGTGCCCAGAGATGTTCAGTGGTGGGATTTGCCCCATTATTTGCCTTCCCTTTGCCAATCCACCACTGTGCAGCAGCTGCAGGCTGGGAGATGTCCATGGAAATTGAAGCTGCTCAGTCATGATTTGGGTGATGGAGACTTAGAGATTTCCTCAACCAGTTGAAATGGATCTGGCAATGGTCAGTCTTCCTTATTTCTGTGGGACTCCACAATGGCCTGAAAACCAGGCAAACGATGGCCCTGTATATCCCCGTCTACAATTGCTTAATTGTCCTTGCAAATAGGGAGTGTGAGGTCAGTGTATCTTAGCATTATGGCTAACTGTGGGGTATTGTTAGCTGTTTACATTGCTTAACTTTAATGTTAAACAAGACAAGCTATTTCAGAGCCCAGGATAACTCCTGGCTGCCAAATAGAAGGGAAGAAGTCCAGGTGCAGCTGTGTAAGCACTTCAAATTTTTTTGTGTGTGTGAACCTGAAATAACCCTGAGGAATTCATTACTCAGTCTTTATCATGAGCACACAAACAAACATGTTTTCTATAAATAGCAGTTTCGTTAAGAGTGGTGGGTAAAGGAGCCTCTTGCATGTGTGGCCTTGATACTGTGTTTATGTACAACCAGTCGATCATTTTAACATTTATTAGGGTTAACCATGATTGCTGTATAACCTATACTATATATTACTGTATAACCTGTGATTATATAACAGGTTATACCTCCACACATGTATGTGATTATTTTTAAAATTCATACAAGAATAATATATGTGTATATACAACCCTGTAGTCCTGTTAAAATACACAGAAACTCATGTGAAGAGGGAAGAGCAAAGTGCAAGGAAGACAGCCTGGCTGCTGGAGACTTTCCCAGCTGGCTAAAACTGATGCAGCTGGCTCTTGCTATCTGTCTTCCACAGAATTAGATTATGGCCTGCTGACATTTGTTTGGTCAAATGCATTTGAATAAAGAGGAAGAGCAGAGGTAACTTCAGAAGCCAACTTTTTAAAATAAACCAAACCAAAAGGCCCAGAAGTGTGGTCCCAACACTCAGGAAAGGCAGCTTTGGCAGCTTCTTTGATGGTACTTCAAGTGCTACAGAAAGCTCAGTAATCCAGAGCCAGCTGCTGGTTGCCTCCAGAATATATTGAGATATTTACTAGGGACTGACAAACAATTTAAGTCTTCCTTTTCTCTTTTTGTTTGACTTACTGCATTTGGTTCTTGGGAGCTTTCCACCCCATATACCCTGCCATAAAAACCTCAGAAAAGCTCTCTCTTGCCAGCTGCAAGAAATGGAGGTGTTCAGAGCCACGTGCCCTCCACAAGGTATTGTTTCAGCTTAAGCTGTTGACAAGTCCTGGGAGCCAACAAGTTTAGAGCTTGGGAGAATGGGAAGAGTCCAGAAAAGTCAAGTCAAATGGGGAGAAAAAATATTTTGGAGAAACTTTCTTTACCTGCAAAATTTAAGAAAAGTGGTCTTTGACCAGGTTTGCTTCAGCCTTTTGTAACAATTGTATTTCCTTGATGTGGCTACTGTCCTATTTAAAAAAAACCAACACAACATTTAAACCCAAAGAAAAATCGTTCTGTTCACTGTAGTCCCTTGCCTGAATGCCTCAGTAAGACAGCATTTTTGTATGTAAGGTACCCCCTACTTTCTTCTTGAAGTCCATTTTCAGTGTTGATCTGAGGGGTGGATAGCAAGGCAGAATCACAGAACACATTGAGAAATGATCAGGATAAAAAGATTTAAATGCAGCCATTCAGAAGTAAGTGGTAAATCCATTAAATGCAATCAGAATTATTAGACTATCAATCAATTACAAAAACTTCAGTGACACACCAGCTCAAGAAAATGTGCAGCAGCTACTGAGACAAAGTCCTTAGAAAGGTAGGCAGTCATTAGCCATGAGCTGTGCCTGTTCCCCGTGTGCTACATGATATAGATGTTTTATCATAGTGACATTTCTACTTCATTAATTTTATTTGAAGCAGATAAGTCACTGTATTTCACAGGCAGCAGTTCTTTTCATAAGACAGCAGTTTAACAGTTGAAAGCCTTTTTGCTTTTTGCCCGTTTGTACTCTACTCACTCTTTCCAGTTTACATAGAGGTTTCCATGTGAGCATTTTCCTTTCAGATTATTTGGTTTTTTTGTTGCCTGCTTGGTACATTACAGTGTGGCCCTTGTATCTTTTAGTGCTTACCTAAAGGAGCACGACCCCTATGTGCAAATACTGGGAGGGGGAAAGACCTAAGGAGGGTGGATGGGTTTTGCTGGAGAAATGAGGATGTGTCACCGTGTTAGCCATGACGTGTGAAAAGCAGCAAGCAGGACAGGTCCAGGACCCCTGGAGAGCCTCCACAGGGATGACTGTAGCCCAAGCAATTGCCACTGGTTCTGCTGAGACCCCTCGGGACTCGCCGGAGGCTCCCGCAGCCGGGCAGCTGCTCAGTGGTGCTGGGGTGTGGCCACCCTGCTCCTTCCCACCCTGGTGCCCCGCGGGTGCTGCTGAGGGTGTGGGGCTGGGTTCCAGCCTGCACTCGCCGCCCGTCTGTTCTGTTGCTGCTGCCATCCCAGAGGTGCAGCCGGGAGCTAAGGGGGCTCCTACTCCGGGGCTGCAGTCCTGGGAGGCTGGATGGCATCTCTGGCCAAGGCAGAGCTTCACCCTGGCTTTGGGACTACCACATGCTGCACAAACAGAGGCCCAAGTCCCTTTTTTATATTTTTTCTTCCCCCAATGGTTGAGTTATACCAGGAATTAATTTAGCTCTGGCACGTATAATTTCCACTGTGTTTGTAATGGGTTTCCTTTGTGCTCAGCAGCTCGATTTTTTTGTTTGGTTGTTTAATACTACCTGATCATTTGCACTGTGATGGGTGATTAATCTTTACCAGTCATATTACTAAGCAGTTCCTACACAGTATGAATTCAAAAGTCTGCACTTCCCATTCTCTCTTGATAGCCTGGGCACATATTACATTTCATTTCTAATTACATATGTTAGGGTGAATTATGGGCTATGACTCAAAATAAATTGTTCTTTGATGTCAGTTCAGCACATGAATAGCCAGTTGTAATTATACCAAGTTAAAACAGAACTTAGTGCTCTTGTGCCTCGTCCAAAATAATTCAGTGTTTTTTAAAAATAGAATCAAATCAGCAATTTTCCATTGTTTATCAGCTCAATGCATCCATAATGAAAGAATTTTTTCCTTTGTAGGTTTGAGCTAAAACTGCAAGTGGCATGTGAATGGCACTGACAGAGGCAGAGGAAAGATGATCCTTTCTAGTTTGCCATCTCTGGTTTCCATTTCCTTTCAAAGGGACCAGGCACTGGTGATTCACTGCACTTGTGCTTTGGTTCATTTCGTTTTTATGAATGTGCTGAGTTCCCACTATATGTGACTGTTTATCACAGGAGGACACCATCCAGTGTCTCAGCTGCCCTGTGGAGTAACATCACACAGAGCTGTACACAATTTGGGGCAGGGGGAGAAAGGGAGGACACACGTTCTGTTGTCTGTCATTTAAAGGCCCCGTGGATGTTCCTGGGGTTGTTTTGATGATAAATACTGATCCTTTGCCGTGCTGGAATGCACAGACATGTTCTGCTGGAGCATGTCAAGCCTCTGCATTTAACACAAACATAGGACTTTTAAAATGAGAAGACTAAACACACTCCTGGTGTCAGACCTTAACTTCCAGGGGTTTGGTTATTTAATCTGTAGCTAGCACGCATTTTGTGCTGGATGGGATTTGTTTTCAGCTGTGTTTACAGGCTGCTCCAAGGCTCTATGGAGCTGCAAGGCTCTTTAGCATTCGTGGTTCTGCCGCCGGGCTGCCTATTTTACAAGTGTGTGTGTGCGTTAGCTCTATTTTTGTTTTAATTATTGGCAGTAAATACACTTCAGGAGTGAAATATGTTTTGTCAGGAGAAATCTGGAAGTGCTTTCTCAGGAGAAAAATAATTAGAAAGGTTAATGCAATCCACTCTGTATACGACTTCAAACTCATTTGCTTGGAGATGTGAAGCAGATGCTTTGTTCACAAAACTACATAAAATTAGCCCTGGGGGGTGTCCCATTACTGCTTCACAAGTACAGCAAAAAAGGCAAATTAAATATATACCAATTTTAAATATTGAAGATACAGTTGGCTTTTAAGTGTGTACAATGTCCCATGCAAACACTGCCATTTTACTGCATGCTTGGTTTCACACAGACCCTGAGAGAGTGAAAACTGGAATATTCGGTTTTTTGTATTAAAACGACAGATCTCCTTGGCTAGGCTGTGTAGGAATGTGATTTAGCAGGATGGCAGAATCAACACTGGAAGTCCTGACCTGCCAGCCAGTTCCTTGCAATAAATGGAGACCAGCTTTGGGAACAATTGAGGTGAGCCAACAGAGCCGGTGGGTTGCCCCTGGCTGAGAAGGGCTTGCTCTTTTTTAGTGGAGAGGTTTTCAGGACAGGCTGTATGCGCACACTGAATTGTAAAAGGCCTCATCCTGCTCTCTTTGGGTTTTCATACTCCTTGTGCTGGGCCATGAGAAGCTAAAGTGTGCTGGGGGTCAGACCCAGCAGGAGTTCCTCAGTCGGTTCATGCTGGCAGGGCAGTACATCAGCTTCTATCGAGTTAGCTCTGGCACACTGACCATGACACTCCCCTGACACAAATCCCATCCCTGACTCTCACTCAACGCCTGCTTGTGCCTATCTGGCTGAAATTTTGGCTGTGATTTCAACAGACTTCCTTGCAGGATGTTATAGCCCAGATGTTTCAACCAGAAGAGGCAGAGGCTGCCCCTTAGTGGAAATAACTTTTAGATGAAGTGTTTCAAAGATAGATAAATCTGTTGTTGGGCTGCATATAAAACCAGTTTTAGAAGCATTGGTCATGCAGATCATGTTTCCTTCTCTAATCCAGACAGGAAATAGATTTTACAGCACAAAAAGCCTTGTTCAGGTAATTGTGTGAGTGTGCCTTGAACCTGTTGTGACCCTACTGTCTCTGCTAATGTGGGCTGAACTGCTGAAGAGATGCATAAAAATGAATAAAATGGGAAATTTAAGTTCTGTGAATTTCCTCCCTTTGAGATTAGTGGTTCCATCAGTCATTTCAATTACAATTGGTTTGTTATCTCTGCAAATGATTTTTTACTACTGAAATCATAGCCATCCTGCTGCTGGGATTAAGGCAGAAACTTGCAAGGAACAGAGGTAACTTTGGGGCTAAGATAAGAGAAGTTGTTTCTCAAGAAAGCACTTGAGAGGAATTAATGCTGCTTAATGTGTTTCTTGATCATTGCTAGAGCCAAGATCTCATATATTTTCCCAGGCTGATGGGACAGCAGTATAAAACTTCTGCATTTTATTATCTTGTTCTATATGCTCCAGTTTATTACTTCCCCTTTGTCTGGCTAAACCCAAAGATATATGATATAGGTAAAGCTACTTGGCAAAAATACAGAAATTCAGTCTGAGGCACAGAGGGAACAACTGCAGAGGTGGATTTCTTAGTGGAATGGAATGTGAAGTTTTCATTTGAGCATTTCACTTCTTCCCAGGTCTTCTGTCTGGGTGACCCCCATGAGTCCTTCAAGCACCATAAATGCATTCCCTGAGGATTGCTGGTGAAGGGCCCAGCCTCAAGCTCTCCTCTCACAGTTGTGGAGTGCTAATAAGGCAGCTCCCTACTTAGCCTTCCATTGTTACCTGCATTTTTATTTTTTCCCCATCATTCCTGTAATCTGTGATGTGATTTATTTATGCTCTGTCTCTGAAGACATCACAGCACTTGTGCTGGGAGTGATGCCCTTCCCAGTGACTGGCTACCCCTTTTCCACAGCTTGACCCCAAGCAAACTTGTCCGCACAGGTTTCCCAATATAAGGTGACTACAAAGGGGCTCTCACAGAATGATACAAGGCACTAAAATGATGCCTTTAAAAGCCCAGTTGCGGGCATGCATGAAGGAGTTTGTAGCAGTTTACTTCCTCAGCAGTAATATTGCAAGTTGAATAGAGCAACTGGGTCAAAAGTGTCTTTCTGGCTTAATTCCTTCCTCTTGCCATTTGTGCATGCTTCTTTTGTGGAGCAACAGCGTGTTCCAACAGCAGCATCTCTGGCCCTAACAACTTTTTCTGTTTCCCCACAGAGTCTCAGTTGCTGAGCAACATCCAATAGGCCTGTCACAGAGGAATTTCACCTATCAAAGGTGGTGTATAATGAAAAAGAATAAGAGTATTTGGTTAGAAGTGTGTTTACCCCATTAGGCTTTTTTAGTTCTTTTTTTAATGGTTCTTTTCCCAGCTGGAATAGGAGTACTTGCACATGAAACTGCAGACCATAGTTCTTAACTTTTGATGGGTATCCATTGATTTTACTCTCATAATTCTTCTTGTTTTACTTGGACGCCTTCTTATCGGAATCAGGGGCCCTACAAGATTCCAAAACAATACTCTTACCTTGTTATGTGGTAGCCTGTTGGGTTTGATTTCCTAAATATGTTTCAAGTTACATCCACACCCTACATGCTTTTAATAGTTTAATAGTTTAATTCCGTTATGTCAAGGCTACGAACCTTGATGTCAAAATGCTTTTGGCTCCAGCTTATGTTAACTAAATCTGCTTTATGTTGCAAAGTCTCCTCTTGCAAAATTCCTGGAAAAGTGATTAATATGTTGGTGATTTGGAAAACACACGAGTACACCCTTGGGATTTACAAGAAAGGGCGGGGTTGTCAGAACTTTGTTACCCAAAAGGATTTAATGAGAATCACAGAATGGTTTGGCTTGGAAGGGACCTTTTAAAGGCCCTCTAGTCCAATCCCACTGCAATAAGCAGAGATATCTTCAACTAGATCAGATTGCTGGGAGCCCCATGCAACCTGGCTTTGAATGTTTCCTGGGATGAGGCATGAGAAGGAAGCCATCATCTCTGGAAATTTGCTATTCAGCAGTACAGGAATTCTGATTGATTGCTCCTGGCAAATTGCTCCCAGAAGGGTTATGTTATACCTTAATGGAAAAAGTTCACAGGGACAGGACCTGGACTGCCTGATCCCTCCTACCAATGCTCTGGAAGTGCATTTGTGTTGTCCCGGTGTGTTTTGTTACCTTGGGCCTAAGTATTTGTGGCACCATCTGTGAACGAGAGGTTGGCTGGTCCTAGGGAGGGGACATGCTGGTGTGTGCTCTGTGAGCTCTTTGGGCAGGTGAGGGGCACAGGGTTAACTGGGGATCTCCCACCTGTGGGGTGTTTTATCTATGAGGTCACTGGGGACTTCTTTGGGTCTCTGGTGCATTTTATTTATTTGTGTCCTCCACTTCCCTTTGCTTTTGGTAATACAAAAAGAAAAAGCTAGAAGTAGGAAATACTGTGTTCAATGACTCTACTGGAAATGATTTCCCACCTAATAAGCCCTCAGCCTGCCCGGTGTGGCAGTGCCAGGTGAGTCACCAGAGGGACTGTGCTGGCACTTCCCAGGCAGAGGCCAACGCCTTCCCTTTGTTGGTGCCCTGGGCTGGCTTCCAGCAAACATCGTGGCTCAGTCCCAGCAGCAGGGAAGGGCTGTGCCAGGTGTGGGCTGGGGCTGGGGCTGGCAGGAGTGGGGCAATGCTCTCTTCTGTTTGCAGGACGGTTTCCTCTACAGCTGGGAATTCACAGGGATGCATTGATTTCTCTGCGGCTGCAGCAATGCATGGGAGAGACTTGCAGTGGAAATGACCTCTAAAAAACCAGAGTAATCCATTTAAACCAAAATTGAGCATGGGTGTGCCTTTGCAGTCTGGAGTTCAGTTGGCCAGCTGCGGTTTGCAGCAATCACCGCCACAGACAAAGGACCGGGGGGGGTGAAACTGCGTCAGTCAGTTCCTGGCTGAGCACGTACGGCACAGACCAAATGTGTCAACGTGACCCCACCCTGAGCTCTCACCTCCTCTGCACTCAGCAGCCTTGGGGCAAGGAGAGCACCTTCCTGAGCAGTGGCACTGGGAGACCTACAGCCCTATTCCCATCCCACATCTGGAGCAGCTGAAACCTGCACGGCTGGGGCACACTCCCACGTGGATGGTTTTTCTGTTTCCTTCCTCTAAGGCTTGTTCAGGAAGACTGAGGAGGCAGCTGGGAAGTGTGACAGCACTAGTTATTGGTATTCTGAGCAGCAGAATTCCAGCTTGTCTCCTGACTGGCAGGTAGAGGTGAGGGGAAAGCAGCCTGACACAGGACACTTCCTTTTGTTAAAGATCCATACATTGCTCCGTGTTTCTCCACAGAAATTATCCGAGTGAGTCCTGTCAGTTGCTAATGAGGTCCCTCCCTTACAAGGTCAGCTTCTTCCCTGGGCACCTGCACTTTGCCCAAGCCTCACTGCAGTCAGTCAGCTCCTTCCCTAAATCTATTGGCTCATGTGGGCTGACTGCTCTGACTTGGGACTATCAGTGCATGGTCCACCTGTGGCTGGGATGCTGAACCCCCTTGGAGACCCGAGGCTGCAAAATTCCAGGATGCAAGTCTTCAGCTAATCCAGAGGAGGAGAATCCTTGGGCAGCATTTCAGAACCAAGGCTCTAAGTTACCAGGTAGTATCCAAACAATGTGGGTTTGTGAGTCACATGGAAGACATGCTACTGCAGCTCTTCTGAGATGAGTGAAATAAAGAGCTATGACATGTATCTTTATGTCTTGTTTAGTGGTTGTGTTCCTGACTCAGTGGGCAAGAGAATGCTTCCTGAAACTAATTGCTTTGGGGGCAATTAACATCATCCATGATCATGAAGCAATGTGAGCAACAAAGCTTCTGGTTTTTCTCATCTCCCTAGGGAGGAGGTGCAGGTGTGGGACCTGAGTCAAATGGCTTTGAGCAAAAGAAGACTTGAAAAGGATGACTCTTGTCCTCTGAAGGAGAGAGGAAGGGAGAAGCCCTTTCCAGACTTGCATAAAAGGTAAAGGTTAAGACTCACTCTCCTGGCTCACTGTGTGAAAGGAGCATGATGGCCTGGCATGATGGACATGCATGCAAACACTGGAGACTTCTTTCCTGGACTGCTTCTCTTCTGATCAGCTAACACCAGATTTCATGGCATCTGGTTCACTTTATCGTTCCTTGAAAGCCCTGAACTGAAGGTGTGGAATCACAGTCTGGCCAGTGATCTGACTGCCTGGAGACCTGTGAAGGGACTCGGCAACCTCACCGAAAGGCACTTGATATCAATCAACTGCATGAAATAACAGCAAGGAAGAGGATACCTAAGAGATCCAGTTACTGTCATTGTGGTCTTGATTTCTCCTGAGGATGGCAGCAAGAGTGTCTCTCCTCTGATGAGCGAGGTGCCCATCAGGTCAGGCATGTCAGTCACAGCCAAGGCTGGTGACATGCCGGAGCAAAATGTGCTGGGGTGTCTGCAGGCAGAGCCTCAGCCTGTGCCTGGCTGTGTGTGCCTGCCCTGGTGAGTGCCTGACACCCAGGCAAACGGGCGACAGAGCTACGGGCTCGAAGGAGCCCCAGCAAAGGTGAAAAACAGAAGGAGGAGTCAAATAAATGCCAGAATTGATGCAAGGGAAGGCAGAGGGAAAGTACAGTCATGAGGGAGGAAAAGCAACCGTTTAAGTTGGTTTAAACTAATACAAAACCACACTCTGAACCAGCAATGACATCCAGAGTGAAAAACAAGATTTCTGTGTCCTGTATGATGCTGTGATGGCTGCCTGCCTTTACTTTCCACAGTGAATATCTTTTAGCGAGATTTGAGCTTCTAAGTGCTCCACAAAGCTGCTGAATGATCATATGTTGTTTAACCTCACTAAGGAAGCACTGCAAGTACTTGCCATTAGCAACTAGTTGAAAACTAGTCATCGAGGGTACCAAGCTGGAAAGGTGCTCTTTACAAAGACATTCAAAGTGCAATTAGATGGTAGTTCATAATACCTTGGTTTCATCCTTTTTTTTTTTTTTTCTCTTTCAGTTCAAAGTCACTTAAATCTCACCTTAAAACACAGGCCCTCTTTCTGCTTGATGCCAGTCTTTTGTTGAATTCTTGAGAAGATGCAGTGGTGAGGGCAAACCAGGAAATTTACTCGTGTGGCATTGCTGAATTTCAATGGGAGAAGCATTTTTCAAATCTGGGTGACACCCAGTAAATCTTTAGCAGGCAATGAATGAGGCACTTTCAGACTGTCCTTATTTATTGTCGGAATGGAGATTAATATTTCATCCCCGAGGTCAAGCTGGTTTGACTGATCTCTAAATTACTGACCTGCTTTTTACACTCTCTAATGATAAGTCCTGTGCTTACCATCCTGTGGCCCTTTGGAACCTCACTACTTCTGCTGGAGATAACTGGTTATCTCCAGAGATTATGGCAGTTTACACATTCTAGAATGCATTTTACCAAACCCTAACAACTGCAATATATATTTTATTAGATTGGTGATTAATTTATTTTCCATCCAGTCTGTCTTGTTTCATCTATCTCCCTTATCCCAGTGAGATTTTTCATGTAGGATTTTTCATCCTCTTACAGCACTGAGCCTGTGGGAGAAGTTGGAAACAATCTTGTGCATTTGACTTGGCCAATGCTGATGCTGTATAAGATTAACAAGAAAGCAGTTCAGCCACTGAAATTAGCACCGTTCAAACTTCTCTTGATGGCTTCTTAGCTGGACATGCCACAGGCCTTGCTGGAATAATTTTTTCTGTTGGGCTTTGTAGAAATGGAAGAGAATTTACAGCACAGGTGAAATAGAAATAGTGAGGAAAAAATTTGTCAGCATAAACACAGAGGTGAGCATTCCATGTGAAAGGAAGCATATTAATTTAAGGAGAAATCTGAGCAGATCTCAGCTTCTGAAAGTTAATTTCTGCAGAGCTATAAAACTACAGAGCTGAAATATCAAATGTTATGCTCTGTCTGAAAATCTGGATGTTCTAATTAAGCTGTCTTCTTCCATTCTGGCCAAGCTAGAAATGTAGTTTTTTGAATGCTTAGAAGATGGTTTTAGTAGTGTCATTAAAGAAACTGCATTTGCACAAAGCCTTAATAAATTCTGAGTATGAACTGACGGTTTGCAGTCAGGATCTTCAAACAGTTCTTAAAAGGAGCTGTTGGATCCTGTCCTCCCTGGCAGGCAGACCTTCCGGGGCCACGTGTTCTTGTATGTTTTTTTCTGATTCTGGCAGAAATGTTTTGGAAGACTGTGCTTTTATGATTAACATTATGAGAAGGGTACTCTGAAATACAAAGGGATTGTTTCTAACAAGGGGTTCCTTGCCTAAACTGAGTTGGAAAAACCAGCTGTTCTAGTTTACCTGAGCTGTTTGCCCTTCTAATTCTCCTTTGCAACGTGAGGGAGAAACAGGGTCTGGTTGCTATTCTGCATTTGTATTCTTTTAGGTGCAGGGTGAATATGCAGAGACAGCTGACAGATAAATCACTGCTGCTCTTGTCCATGCAGAGTGCATTTAAAATTCAATATTGTAAATATGCTAAGTTCTCACTTTTCTACAGTTAGCTTTTGGCATGGGGCCTCACTTTGTGGCCCTAAATGCACTGCAGACATGCTTTAAAGGCAACAGTCAAAATGGAGCAGAAGCTTCTGTCTAAACTTGGCACCTAAACACCTCCTTCCAGGATTGTGGGGGTGAGTTGCCAAATAAATTCTGCTCAGTGTTATCTCTGCATCTGGCCCTCTCTTGGCATGGGATGGGCCTGTGCAGTGGGAAACGAAGCTACAGCTTCAGCAGAATGTTGAGCTGTAGTAAATTAAAGCCCCCAGCCAAATGAAACTTGTAATTGGTATGTCACTTTCAAGTGAGAGGATGGCTCAGGCAGGTTCAGCGTTCTGCCTGGGTTGCAGAACTGTTGTAATTATCCTATGTGGTTTTTAATACTTCTGAGAAGAAAAAAAAAAAGATGCACTAACTTTTAGAACTCTGCTCGGTTGCCAGCATGCAGCTGGCATCTGAGGGCATCTGAGCATTCCAGCCAGATGAAGTGTTTGTGAGCACTAAGGCTAGGTCAAAAATTACTGTTGCCAACACAGGCTGAGTTGCTTTTAAAGTAATGTGACTTCTTGTGGATGTAGCCATTAGACTGTCATTGAGATTGTAATTTAATTTCAAGATCAGACCCTTTGTGTCCATTCCAGTGCAGAGCATCTGCTGGAAACATGAGAGGACAGACTAAAAAATGTAATTTTACTGTTCGTCCTTCTTAACTTTCAATACTTGGCTTTTTTTTCCCCCCCTCATTCCCAAGGGCATTCTTAACATAACCCTTGCACATAAATTGGTATGGATACACTCAAACACACAGGTGTGTTGAGAGAGACATTGGAATTTGGTGTGCTTGAATAGATTTCACACCTTTCCAGAAACAACCTAGGTGATACGAAAGCTCTCTTGGCAGAATAATGCCCTTGAGGTATCATATTTGAATGAGGAAGCTCCTAAAATAAGTATGCGTGGGAGTTGCTGAATATATTTAGTCTACATTTGTCTGTCAGAAACAATAAATCTCAAAAAAACAGAAAAAAAAAATCTTGGTAAGGTGATTGTTATTTAATCTTGAAGGTGAAGTAACACCCAAGCAGCTCCTGAACCTGCTGTGCCTATTGCAGTCCAAATGCTTGTGAATGCTGGTAGTTCTGCTCAGAGCATTCATGCTTTGTGATATCAAGTTTGTTTAACAGCTATCAAAAGTAATTTACCAGGAAGCAACAAAATGAAGCACTTTATCTGAAGCAGGTTCTTTCAGTTCATGTCACTATATATATAATCCATGTTTCCAAAAAACAAGCCAGAGTAGTGCTTGATATATCTGCTGGTTGCCACCTTTGAAAGGCAGCACATCATCATTTCACATGCACATGGGCTCCCAGCAGACACAGAAAATTCTCCTTGGTGCAAAAATGGTCCTTTCAAGGAGCTTTTTCAAAGCATTAAAAAGCAACATCAACAACAACCACAAACAACAAACTACCACCTCAATGCTTTGCTGAGGAAGTGGCGTGGACTGTCCCTGGGAAATGGTCTGAGGTGGATATTTTAAGAAATGGAGCTAGGTCCTTATGTGTTTGAGATGGCAGAGGTGAGGTTAACTCAGCTCTTCTAGCTGATGCCAGAGAAAACTGCTTGTTTTGAAGGGCACCCAGTTCACAGGAGATTTTACTGATGCCCAGAGGCTTTCATTGATCTGACAGGTGAGCAACAATAAACAGAATACCTTTGGGTGTGGGAATCCAGTAAACTCTTCAAGAACAGGTAAAACTTGTTGCTCTTTTCCTGCAGTACATTCTGAACTGTAGCATTTATCCAGAGAATGAAGTTTGAGCACAGTGTTCAGGCTGTTATTTTCTCTTACTTTTGTACTTTGTGAGCAGAGGCTTAGATGTGCAATATTAAAGGGGAGTTCTGTACATAAGTGGCATTATATGCTTTTTTCTTAAAGTGCTTGCATGCTTTAGGAATAAAAATTCCAATTTTTATATGTGACTCGTGATGGCAACTAGGCTTCTTAAGGCTTCAAACATCCCCGAAAGGAAGAATCCACGCTGATGTTTTCCCTTATGACAAGGCTTTTGATGGTTCCTAAACCACTGGATTCTGCTTACTCAGTGCCTTGTACCTGGACTCAGTGCCTGGGCTCTCAGGGCAGCCTGCATCTCAGGTTTGTAAGGACAGGACTAACCCCTTTTTTAGCAGTTACTGCTGACTAGGTTATGTCTTTTCACAGAACTACAATTGAGGCTGCAGTTAGCAGACACCCCTCAAATTTTACATCGACTAAGAAGGAAACACAGGATTTATCTTGTGAACAAAATACCTCCAACTTTATTACTGCTGTTAGAATAGCAGATTGCTGCAGCATTCTGCCTTGGAGGCATAACAAGTAAATTATTTCAGTATGAAGTTCTTTCATGCAATTCTGAGCTCTTCCCTCCGAAGTTATGATGTCTTTTCCTTTTGCTTTGTTCAGCATTTACTAAATGACAGATGCAGTACAAACCTTATCCATCTATTAACTGCTGTCCACAGGTCTGTCCCAGGTCTTTCTCCATTCCCATTCCCTAAGCAGGAACAAGGTTTCTAAATAGGTTGAAAAATATGCTCTCTGTCTCCCTGGGGACTTTAACACATGGCTTGTTTTTATCTAGGTTTCCAGATGAACTAGGAGCTCTAACTCAGGCTGTTGGTAAGAAAAAAAAGGCAGCAGAATAAAAACAGTTTCTAAGTCATCATATTAATTGCAGGAGAAGCTCCAAAATTTCAAACAGTACACTATTATCCTTCTTCCTTTTACCCTTAATTTTAGTCTATCTTTAAGAAAAGAGAAAAAAAAAAGAATGAAGACCCATAAACCAAAATGAATCTGTAACTGGAGACCTAGCACTTTAATGATAACTTCTAATATTTACTACTTAACATGCTCATTAAAACTAACATGGCAACTTTAATGAGAAAAATGAGTTCCACATTATGCAAAATTTGCACTGGTGGCCCAAGATTTGAATTCATCTGGATTATAGCTGGTGGAAACAGCCAACAAACAAGGTCAAGTTTCCTCCTTGTGTCTGAGACCTTTTTCACAGCTGACTGGGTTGCTCACTCATCAGCTGGGCAAGACTCAAAACCCTTTAAGTTATCTCTTAAGGGGGGTGTGACCTGCTTTATATGGGGTTCACATATAAGCTCCTGATCAGGGAGCTGATTAAAGGAATTTCCAGAGCTCGCCTGATCGCGGTCTGGCTGATGGTGGCTATTACAGCTGTAATGTGAGAGCTCTACTGAAAGGAGAGCATAAATGGATAAAAAGCATGGTGAAGGAAGCTGTCACCATTATGGAAAATCAAAGCTCAAGCAAAAGTACAGTAGATCCTGAAAACAGATATGTGGGAGCTCTCTTATAGTGGTGATTTTGAGACCCACTTCTGTAAGCAACTGTTTTTTCTCTCAAACTCTAACAAATTTTTCCTTTCAGATAAGGGTTATATGAACTTTCTTGGAGGCAGAACTGTTGGCTTGATTAGAACAACAGCAGCAACACAGAAGTACAAAAGCATTCAAAACTTGTGAAAAATCTACCAGCTTTGTTGTGAAACTAAGCTTTGTGCTGGGGAGTGAGAAAGGGGTCAAACAAACATCTTGTTCTGGTGTCATTGGCCAAACTCAGGTAATGCTAATCTTAGTTGGAACTAATGTTGCTCTGTCTGCTTCATTTAGCTAGGCAGGGCCACTTGGAGTTTGAATTCCCAACTAGGGGATGAGTTTGCCTTCAAGGGGAAAATATCTCCTAGTCTCCAGTTAAAGTTACCTCAAAGATTTTTTTTTTCCTATCCCCATAAACCCAAACTGGTTTCACTTTATGACAAGAAGTTCTAAAATGCTGAGGAAATTGTGTTGTACTAAAGGGGAGCAGCTGGAGCTGTAACCACTTGCATTGTACACAGTATAGGAAATACTGAGTTACCAGGCTGCTTTTTACTTGCCAGGTCTTCCAAAGTGGTAGGAATGGAGCATCTCTGACCTCTCTGGATAGCCATTTCTAGCATGGCATCACTGAGCTGGTAAGATGTTTTCTCCTAATGCCCACCCTGAATCTCCCACACTTCAGCATGGTGCTGATGCCCTGTTGCCCCTTGCTTTACTACCTTTCACTGCTGGAACAAGTCTGGTTCTGTGATCTCTGGGGTTTAGTTTCAAGTATTTGTGGGTTGCTTTACATCCCTGCCAGGCACTTAAAAAGTACAGTGCAATGAGCATGAAGGATTTTTAAACAGTCTAAATGCTGTGCTACTTTACTGCTGGGCAAGAATATGACTTACAGCTTCAGTTATGGAAATCCTTTAACAGAACTTGAAAATCCAAGATGTGGTGATTTAATTTTTTTGTTTTACAACTTGAAGTTTTACCACATCATTGTTTATACCAAACTACAAGCTCAGCTTTTGCAGAACTATCCCTCCTCACCATCAAAAGCCCTTAGAGTAAAAAGCTGTTTATGGGGACAGGTGTCTCATACTGTCAGACTTTAAAAAAATACTCCAAACAGACCTTATAGTGCATGCAGTAACCAGACAAAGGCAAAGAACTGCACAGGACAGGTGTGAGAAAGCTTATCTGTCTCCTTTTCTGCAAATTACAATGGTCAGAGATACACAGGTTTGAAAAAGTCCCAGTAGGAAGGAAGAGATGGAAAATGATGCAGTATGGGAATAGTCTGCTAAACTCCACCGTGGGTGAAAGCCAGTGGCAGGTGACTGGTCCGGAGGAAATGCAGGAGCATGCAGGGCTCTCAAATACCACTTTACTCAGAAATGCTGGAGCTGGGGTGTTTCCACCAACCATTGGGATAAAGTTTCTGAGAAGTATCTTTGGGCAATTAGAGAACTCCAACAACTGGAATAATATTACTGAAGATGCTTCCCATCAAAGCTCATTCAGGAATAATGAATAATAAATAAGCATAAGGCATTGGCTCTCTTGTCCCTTCAGAACTTACCTTCCCTGTGAATGAAGTTCCAGCGAGCAAGGCTGCATCTCCAGATGTATCCCTTGTAGCCCTGGGAGCCACAACTCTATCAACACAGCTACTATTGAAATGAAGAAGGACCCAAACAGATGTATCTCACTTTGTTTTGGCAAGAAAATCCTCAAGCCACACTTGAAACATCCTTTGTTTTGAGACCTTCCTTTTCCTCAACCCTGTGGTGAATTTTCTGTGTCTGAGGTTTTGGGTTTTATGGAGGTAAGCAATGTGTTACCCTGACTTCACTGCTAAATTTACAGGAGATGGAACTGACTTTGATGTGGGAGCAGAGATGGGACTGCTGGGTTATTTCTGGTCTCAACTTTGTCACCTTCAGAGATTGTGTCCTAAGCCAGAGCAAAAACAATTTGTACTTTATAGCATACATGCACATTTCAGCATGCCTGTTGTACACAGGACATCTCAAAAAACCAGTAATTGATTTATCTTGGAAGAGGGTGGGGAAGAATCATATTTTTCTTAGTTTAGGAGGAGAGTTATTGTTACGGCCCAGAAAGAGAAAGAATGTTGGCAAGATCTTCACAGAAACTCTCCTCTCCTTTTCCTCCTTCTTACCCTGAAAAAGCAGTTGTTAAATGACATGCATGTAAAAATTAATCTGTCCCCTTCCAGTAAAGGTGCCTCTGCTAAAAGGACAAGCACCAGCCAGTGTAAACTGTGGGCTATTTGCTGTCCTTTTGGTGAAGTCAGTGGGTCCTACTGGGGCTTTGCTTGCAGCCAGAGCTAAACATCCTGGGATCTGCGTGGGGTGAAGGAGAGAAGCCTTGCCAGTGGTGCTGCCAGCTGTCAGGAGGGTGTCTTCTTGCCCAAACCACAGGGTCATGAGCATTTAACAAGAATTTCATGTTTCACTAGAATTGTGGTAAAATATTTTTCAGACTCAAGATGCTACACTGATTTTTAGTTTTAGTTTTGCTTTGTGTCTATTGAGAAAACAAATTCTATCCAATATCCTACTGCCTGACTGCAGGAGTGGAAACAGTGACAGGACAAAATATGCATCTACCACTGGTGGTTGGTATGAACACGTGAGAGATCAGGGACCACTGTCCAGGGCTACACCTTCACTACCTTTGTTTTCTTTCCTGCTGGGAATCAGCTCACTGCTGTTTGCTGACTTTAATGGAGAACCTGAGAGCAGGCACGCATTTCCCGAGGCTTTTGCCAACCACAAGGGGCAGGGCTGTTTGATTGATGCTGGTAAGTGCATTTTTTCCATGGAGAGAGCACCCACAGGACGGGTAGAGAGAAGCGTTTGCCTCTGTGCTGTTCAGAGCCCACCCAGGCTGCTGTGTTGTGCCCACCCCAGATTTGTTCAAATGATCCTTGACCAAGCATCCATCCCACTGCTCTAAGGCAGATGGGCAGAGATTCAGATGGCTCAGGGATGGGGCAGGAAGCTCCCTGGTCCTGTGGGAAAAGTGGGTGTGCACAATGACAGAGCATCCACCATGTGCTGGACTTGTGGTCACTGAAATCACACAGGGAATCTTGCACATGGAACAGCAAATGTTCCTGGTCTCAACTTTGTCACCTTCAGAGATTGTGTCCTAAGCCAGAGCAAAAACAATTTGTACTTTATAGCATACATGCACATTTCAGCATGCCTGTTGTACACAGGACATCTCAAAAAACCAGTAATTGATTTATCTTGGAAGAGGGTGGGGAAGAATCATATTTTTCTTAGTTTAGGAGGAGAGTTATTGTTACGGCCCAGAAAGAGAAAGAATGTTGAACTATCACAGAGCTGCTGTGTTGGATCAGGCTGGGGGTGCTGGACTTGTTTTTGTCCTCATTCTGAGTCAGGACATTAGGATTATAAGGCACATTTCCATTGGAAAATACACAAAATGGTAACAGTGGGGCTCAAATTCTAAATCCACACAGAAACACTTTCTTAGATCAGGCTGCCTCAGATTCTTAGGCTGTTTTCTCTTCTTTTTTTTTTTTTTTAATGAGTGTTTAACAAATCTACATCTGTAGCCACTGCAGTAGATGTGAAGAGCATGAGGTTGCTTCGTATAACACAGGTCTGTGCCTTTCAGGTGCACTGAATAACTCTTCTTTTATAGGTGAGCACATTCTAGGCTGTAGAATTCACAGTGGCCTATTTATTATCCATAATAACCCTCACAATGGGTTAATTACAACCCTGAGGTAATGGTGAATTTGTCCACCTCTCTTCACAACAGCGCAAAACAACTGATGTAATCAGGAAACCTGTCCTTGGAGGATGGGTAATCCATGCTGTGTACTCAGGAGGAATTCTTTCAAAGGCCTCTGCTCCAGTCTTTCACACCAGAAGACAATCTTTCCTCCATCTCCTTGTGTCATTTAAACTGTGCCAATAGTTTGTACTGTCCAAAGCACCAGTTTTTGGCTCCCAGGTTTGAAGTAATTTCAGGTTGAGTAGTAGTACCACTAAAACAAAACAAAACACAAAAACTCCCTACAATGCTGGTGCAAATATTGCTTTGTAGATTCTCCTTTTTATCACCATGTATATATATCATCAGACCTGAGTTTCTCATCCTAGCCTCCCTTTGTGTTAAAAACCCTTATCTCTTGTCCATATGCTTTTAAAATAACAAATATTATCCTATTATAAAAATAGTATTTCAAGGCTATATGGATCATATGTTTAGAGCACCTTTTTTTCCCAGCATCAGGAAAGAAGGAACTTCTTAAGAATCCCTATTTTAATTTTCAGAAAGACATAATGCCCCCACTGCTCTCACTGCAGCATCCTGCATGCTGCTGTGTTGTAACTGCAATGCAGTGGTTGCCAAAGGTTCTCCAGTCTTTAAGAATTGTGCAGGGTTTAAACTCATATACAGTTTTTAATCAGGCTGTGCCCAGTGTGCAGAGTTTTGAGTTAAAACTCAAGTGTGCTCATGTATCCTAAGGCACAGTGTGCTTTCCAGGCAGAGTTCAGCACTGATACTACAACATTACTGATTTATTTTGTTGTTATTCCAAGCCAAACACAGCTATTTTGGCTGGAGCCCATTTTCTTATGACCTTCATGGGCTTCAGAAAGTTTCTGAACTTTCTGAAAGATTTCACCCTCCTTGGCAGCAGCTAAAAGAGCCCCTATCACTATTACTTTTCTGTGGCTCAGACATGGCTGTTTCCCTTTCTGGTGAAAACACAGTAAGGATGTATTTTTGAGGGTCAAAAAATGCCTTTAAATTTCTCTAGAACTGAGGAAGACCTTAAGCCTCTTACTGAAGTTGCAGGAGGATCCAGATGTTTAAGTACAGTCAAGGTAGTAGTGGTGTCCAGCTGAACCCCAGGAAGGAGAGCAGGGTGGGGGTTTTGGGGACCCAGCTCCTTTCAAGGTGTGAGTGGTGGTAATTTCACTCATAGTCCTATAGCTGATTACAAATTAGAGCCTGCAAAACGCAGGCATAGGTAAGAGAGGGCCTTGAGCAGATTTGGAGGGAATATGTGGTCAGCAATGAAAAGATTGCCTAATGATGAGCACTGGGTTTGCAGCTGGTGTCCCTGCTCCCTGTCATGGTCATGGTGCTGCTCTGTGATCACGGGCGTGTTCAGAAGCCCCTGATACCGTGGGGGTATTTGCAGTATTGGCTCTAAATTGTAGCTGCTGAGGACATGCCTGCTTCCTCCTCTCTGTATCTGTGCATATTTAGGCTGGTCTGAGAGAGGCCTAAGAATAATAAGATACAAATAAGAGAACAGGAGCTTAGGTTGAATAACTGAAAAATTGTTAAAGAAATGTTAAGTTCTTTAAATGTTAAGTTTAGGCAGTAAAAGTTAAGTTCCTAAACTTGAATTACTTACTGTCACACTGGGTACAGCACTGGAAGATACAGCTGAAGGAAGGATGCAAGCACATTCTAATTTTTGATCCTAAGCCTAGAGTGCCTCTAATGTGTATTTTAAGATGTTTTTAGCTCTGAACATGTGAAATAAGACAAAATTAGTTTATTTCCCCTTCATATGCAAACCTATTAATATATCCAAAGTAAGCCTGTAGAGAAAGGCAAACCCCTGATCTGTGTATAATGTCTGCACTAAAGCCCTTTCTGTCTTTGCTGTATTTGAGCAAATCTCCCTGCTGGGTTTTCAGTGGGCAGAGATGCTGTGCAACACCTAAACCAATATTCCAGGCATAACTCACATGGTTGCACCACTATCTGAGGTTTCAGGGCTTGTCCTTGGTGTGCTGTGATGTTGAGCTCAAATATGCATTTTGTCCCCATCTGATTTCTGTTCCCAGATCTTCGTCTCGTATCAGATGATGCCTTAAGTCGTGTTATCTTCCCCATGGGATGGGTCTGGAGTATGAGTCAGGAATGTAAACTGAGGTTTGAATCAGCAGCAGTTTAAGTAAAGGAACGCAAGAGCAGCTGCTGGAGTTGAAATAACTTGGGAAGCACCAGATCTCAACACTTTGTGTAGCTTGTGCACTGTGTGGCTGCTCATCAGGCTAGCTCCTGAACCATCCCCCAGGAGGGCTGTGAAGCGACACTGCTGGGCTTTTTGGCCCTGAAAACTAAAGATGGGAAAGTCTGGCAAGCTGGAACCGAAGTGTGGTAGCACACAAACAAGCAGCCCGAGTGCCCTCAGCTTCCAGCGGCTTTGGAGCACGGATGCCAGGCTGAACAGTAGCCAGGGGAGGGCTGGGGTTCTTGTGTGTGGCCTATGATGGTGCCTACTCATTTCACCTGGAGTTCTTTTACAGGCCCAGAAGGGGAGGCTGAACCTCTCTTAATAGACAGCATGTTCCTTCTCAAAAGAAAAAACCTCATAAAAAAGCCAAGTAACCCAAATACCATATCCATGCACAATATAATGCAACACTTTACGTAGTTTAATTCTCTTTAGGACGGGAGGGAGAAGAAAAAGCACTAATGCTTAGGAACAGTGACAGCAGAAAATAAAGTAGGAGGATGAAATGATGAAAGGAATGACTAATTCTCTGGCAATGTCTATAATCTACTACAAAATTATCTCTACTATTTACGAGCTTCTACTAAAACAATTCCATAAAAGATGGTTGTACTGGGTTGTGGTTTAGACACAAGACAAGAGGACTTGGGGTCAGTTCCTTGTTCAGCCAAAGACTCTTTGGGCACTGCTCAGTATGTTTAAATTCAAGGTTTCAAATCTCCTCTCAGGAAAAGGGCAAGTGGGAATGTTCTATTTCCCCAGTCCAAGACTATGGTGAGGATGATTCTGATTATTTTTGAGATCTCCAGTGGTCCATGGTGAAGTTTACTCGCAAATACCAATTAAAGAGAGGTTAAAACCAGCAGATTCTGGGTGGTTTGACAGGTCAGCAATACTGGACATAGAAATTATTTGCAGGAGGACTCTGATGCCAACAGGAGCATTACACAGCTTGCCTTCAGTAACACTGACCTGTTGCAGAAAAATCTAAGATTGCGTACCTAGATTTAATTTTAAAATGCATTTGCCCTTTTGAAGGAAAGGCTAAAGCTTGAAAATACATTTGCTGCATCCCAGCCAAGTAGGTTCACTAATAACAAAAAGACCAAAGACAGATTTTTTGCATTAGAGAGAGCACTTTATTATTTCTCTGCTTTGTTTTCTTTGGAGTCCTGCTGCAATGTTTTTGATTGCATACAAGTAGGAGATCAGTTGTAATAAGGCGTGTCTCATGTTTCTCATGTTGCTGCCAGGCCTGAGATACTTCTTTGTGACTTTTGAACACTGCTTTGATTTTAAAGGGGCACTATCATAGATTCATTTCGGTTGAAAAAGACCTTTAAAATCACCGCATCAATAGAAACAAACCAAAATCTTTGCATTTCCTTTTTAAGGACATCTTACTGAGAGGTACACATATAATTAAAAGTAACCAGCACCATTTTTTTGTTTATTAAATAGCATGTGAGTTTAACAAAACTAAATGTATGAGTATTTCTAAAAATTCCTGATCTTTTAGACTGCAATTCTTCATTCCTATGCTACTCTGTAGTCAGGTTTACTCTTTGGATATTAATTTTGCCAACCACTTCTTTTTAGGCAGTAAAAGTAGACTTGTCCCGGTTTCCTGGTATTTATTCATTCATGGCACATGCAGTGTGACTTGGGTTAACAAGTTAGAAGAGAAAGTTGGATTTTAATTGTCTGTTTTCTATCATATTCGAAAAAGTTATAAAAACAATTTCCTCAACATGCGGTGCTGTAAGTTCCCTTCCCCTGTGTTGTTTTTGGACCTGCAGTATTTTGAATATGACATCTTACAAAAAATAAGAGTATTTTTAAAACCTCCTACTGGAGTGCATTTGATTTGAGTTATTCAAAGCAAATGTGGAGGACTAACAGCCCTCTGAAAATGATCAGTGAGGGGAAACCAGCATTGCTTGCTTACCCCCCCGGGGCACATTCTGTTCTGTGTGCACGTGTGGGACTATCTGGGACTCCTGGGAGAACTGTGTGCATCTTCCAGCAGAATTCAGCTCCCTGATACCCAGAAATACGTGTGGACACAGTGCAGTGGTACAACCCACTGGTTCTAAGTTTCTGGTAGGAGCCAGACCTTTAGCCAGGAGTGTTGAAATGAAGAGGCCTGGTGACCTGCTCTGTGAGGTCCCTACTCCAAGGATTTTGCATCTCCTTCTGGACAAGAACAGCCATAAAAGCCCCTGTGCCAGCAGCTCAGAGTGAGGGTACAAGATGGGCTCTGTTTGAGCAGCAGGGCTCGTAAATACATGACAGACTATCCATTGCCATAACAGTAGCTCATCTCCCCTGGTTTCAGCAGAGTAATGCCAGATCACATCAGCTGGTAGCTCAATATTTATGTAAGAATTTCCCATTGGTTTAATGGACAATCTAACCCCTGCAGGTTTTTTTGAGAAAAATCTGACTCACTAAATATAGCAGATGGGGGCTTTTTTAGTGCTTCTTTACCATCTTGAGCATCATATCATGAAAACAGCCTTCAGGTGCTCAGGAATTTTTTGCCCTCCTGTTACTGATTCCCACATGTGCAGGCATAGTCCTAAATTTATCACATTGCATGTAATTGCTGCAGGGAGGATGATCATTTCAAGTAAGAGAATATGAAGCAGGAGCAGATGAATTCCTTAGCCAGCATAGAGCCCAACCTCTCGTGTGTATGTCTATTACTTCAAAAAGAAAGGCAAGACCACACTCCCTTTATTATATATAGATTATCAACAGAATTGTTTTCAAACTGCAATTTTCTTGAAATAATCACTGAATCACCCACAAATAATTTCTCCACCAACTAGCAAAGAACGATGGGTCTAAGTGCAGCCTAAAGAGTCTGAAACACAGTGCCTTAAACCTAGTGGTTCTAGCTGAAACCCCTTCTGGACACAGATAAAATGCAACAGCCACATGAGGGAGGATGAGAGGAGCAAGGGATGATAAGATCTAAGTAAAATCAGTTTTGCTGCTGTTACTGATGAAATCTCAGTGGAAAGAGGCTTAGGAATCAGTGAGCCCATGAAAACAAGCAATACAAAAATAGTAATTTTAACTTCATTGGTGCTTTTACAATGCAGGTAGTGAAACAGCTTCTTGTGCATACTCATGGAGTCTGGAGAGTCCTATTTAGCTTGTGTGAAGAAACAAAAGAGTGAAAAACTACTAAGTTCTGAGCAGTGCACTTGATGCTTATCCACTGTAGAAAACTTTTGGTACAAAACAGTCTGAAAAGAATTTGCTGCCAACCAGCATTTCAAACTCCTCTGTATAGAACAAAGGCAGTCATCTGGAGCTCTGACTAGTGGTAAACCTGGATGAAACTTCATCTCAGACATCTTGGAGAATCCATCTTTGGTTATTCTTATACCGATATATACAGTGACAACAAGGTGATTAGGATTAAAAACTCAAAAAAGCTACTCTCTGGCCACTCAGTGTCTTTATAGAAAGCCAGCCCCTTTTTTTTCTGAGATACTTTCTGGTTCATGATGGCAACACCAACTGTGTGAAGATGGTTACACTAACTGCTGTGTGATCTCTTGTCTTCAGTGGTGTTACGCTCCAATTCAATCTTTTAGTGAGTTATAGGCTTTTGTGGTCCGGCTGTTGATGAAATCCGCCTTCTTAAAGTCAGCCTTTGGAATGAAAGAAACAGAACAACTCGTTAACTTCAGTGCTGATTCTGCAAGGGAAGGGTGGGTCCAGCTGCCTAAAAGCTAAGTGTGGAGCCATGGTAGGGGTCTAGGCAGAGCCCTGTGCCGTCACAGAACAGGCAGTGCTCGTTTAGTCTAAGATAGATGAGATGAATAACTGGAATTGCTTAACTCCCTCCACTGACTTTACCAGGAGCCTGTTCTTCTAGCTCAGCTCTACAGACTCCTAATTTTTAGGTGACTAATAGCTGAGATTAACCTAGCTGAGATTAACCCTGTCAGAACAAAGAACACAGGGCAATGACAAAATGACTCAGGATTTTATCCATTTTATTTGATCAAGTGATTTCTGTGGCTTATTAGACTAAAGTTTCAAAAATGTCTAGGCATTAGACGGTTCTGAAGTTTTCAGTGCCCTACCCGGTGTATCTAAGGGACCTGGTTTGCACAGGAACAGCAAGTAATCAGCATTTTTGAAAATCAGGTCTGACAAACGTGTCTTTTTGGAATTCCTAAACTACCAGTGACTTCAGAAAATTCATGCCATCAGGGATATTGCTGTACAATAAAGTCAGGAATGCAGTTGTAAAAAACTAGAGGCAACAAAATCTGGTTAAGAATTTATATGGCAAAATACCCTTATCCTTGAGCACAGGTTCCTGGTTTGTGGGGCAGTACTGCTAACTGTGATGCAACATTGTTAAAGGTTACTACGCTAAGAAACTTTTTTGGAGCAAATTTCAACCAAAAAAATCTACAAAGAGAAACAGCTGAAAAATAAATGCTAATGGCTAGCTTGAAAACTTGGAACAGTTTTAGGTTACAGGGAATTTGAAGTGACAAATTCTGAACAGCAAACAAACAAGGACTGAAACCAGTTTGCAGTGCAGGGTGAAGGTAGGTAGGTGGAAGTTAACTCAGCTCTGTGTTGAAAAAACAATCACAAAGCTTAAAAAAAACCAAACCAGAAACAAAGTGGTTTGTTGGCAGACTCATGCTGGTCATATTTTGTTTGATTTGACTGTGGCAGTAAATGTTTGCCAGCACCTTTCCTGGGCTCTAGGTTTTGTCTGACTATAACTGACACCTGGGCTACCAGGCCATGCAAACAACAAGGAGAATGAAACTGCTCTGGTTTTAAAGCAGGAAGCTGCCTCGCCCTGCCTTGGTCTTTGCTGGCACCGTAGATCCTCTGTGCCAGGCTGCTTCAGCCAGTGTGGATGGTCACCTACTCTGCATCCCTTCTCACCATCTGACACTTCTGGCAGGCAGCAGCAACACTTTGCATAAGCTTTGCCAGCGGATACAAAACCACAGAGGGAGAGAACACAAACACAGATGAGCAAAAATTAAGGCCATGCGTTACTTACACAGGATTATGTACAAATAACAGGAAAACCAAATTCAGGGACCACTTGAAATCCTATCATAGGTTGACTCATAAATGTGCAGGAATACTAAGGGCCCCAGAGGACAACAAAGAGGGTTCTAGGTCTAAAAGGACAGATTATTTTAATTTGTGCTTACCTTTTTGTAAGCACTGTGGAGATCGGTGTGTGACCACAGGGAGTAGAGGAGGACTGAAGCAGCCCTGCTGGCTTTGCTGAACATATTGCTGCAATTTTTCAAAAAGAAGATAAAACATATTTAAAGTCCCACATCATAATCACAGTGCATGTACAGACTTCATCAAACATAACCTCACAGCATTTGTTTTGTCTCTCTTTACTCCTAAATGCTGGTTTGCTACCCTTTAGGTGTCGTAGTGTTTCATGCTGTCCTTATTACTGAAACAAATGAAACATGTCTCCCTGATTCACTCATTCTTCAAAATTAGGGGAGAAATCAAGGGCTCTGTGCCCTACATCTTAGAGCAGCTATCATACTATTCATTATCAGCTGAGGAAAATACACCTCAGCACAACAAGTATTTGTAAGGATCTTTCCAGTAGGTAAAATCTCTGATTAGTTAGATAGGATTTAAACTATTCAGAGCCTCATGAGGCCTCCTTTACTGAGACTGATTTCCTCTTTCATTTTGCAAAGAGACATCAAAGCAAACAGAATAATGATTCATATTTATAAAGCATTAATTATCTTTTGAGTAAATATTGATTGCATGTGATTACATATTTAAGGCTGATTAAATTTTGAATCTGTTCTCTAAAATGCCACTTTATAAATTAGTTTTAAGTACAGTTCTGTAAGTTCTATAAAACATATCCCTGCATTTTATTGCTAAAGATTATCAGAGCTGTGTTACAATGAACAGGAAAGACGTTTTGAGTACAGATGAGATCTGATGATCAGTCCCTATATATATATCAGAATATACATAATGTGCAGTTATCTTCTGAGGAGTTATTTAAAATGCTGGAACATGGTGAATTTAGCTATGGATGGGAGAGTTGTTGTGAGAGATCCTTCTGTGTTTCCCAGTCAGTGCAATTCTATTCACACCACTCGTTTGAGCTATCCTGTACCTTGAGATGAAGCGTTTTTTCTCCCTGAGTGGCAGAGGCTGCAGTTTCTTTTCTGCCCACGGACAGAAGGGAGAGGGTGAGGCTTGTGGAGCCTCTTACCTGTCATTCATGCTGATGGCAATGACCTTGGGCAGGCCGTGGGCACTGAGGAGCAGCCGGGCGTTGTGCGAGCTGCTCTGGGTCAGGTTGAACAGGGTGTAGCAGATGGACACCGTGGTTTCACAGGCAATGTCCGACCCCGGCACACTCTCGGGCAGTATCGACACCAAATCAGGCAGAACTTCTCTGGCTGCAAGGTGGAACAGAGGCAAACAGTTCCATTACTAACAGGTGTAGATTTACCTTATTCCTCCATTCTCCCCCATCAGGGAGCTGCGTGCTCCCACTACACACTCATGGCTTCATCCCTGCATTACATGCCCACAATTCAGGTTAAGCTGCATCCACACTACATTGGACAGCCTGTAATTTGCCCCGTGCACAATCTATTAATACCTCATGTGCTGCACTGAACTCACCAGGCATGTGCCAGCTGTGGGCTGCCACTTCCCTTTTAGAGATGCTTTATATTAAATTTATCTCCATTTGATAAGTAGGTTCATTTTCCTTGATAAATATAGACTCTTGTATCTAGAAAACAGTTCGCCCTCTCAAATGTTTTCCTTCGGCCAAAGTTTTTGTTTGGGAATTTGACCTGAATTCACACATGCTTTCAGTCAGTCAAAAAGAACACCTTTTGATACAGAAAAGGTTCACCTAAAGTTCCCCCAGTCCTCTCTATCATGGGTAAAGCAAGGAAATGACTGTGAACGTGCAAGATGCAGCACCTGCCCCCAAAGCTTTGTGCTGTTCTGTCTTTCCCATAGTCTCACAAATTATTTTTTCCTGATGAAATCCCAACTGCTCATCAGTTTAATTCCTTCTCTTTCAGGGGGATTCACCACCTGTAATTTTTAACACCATATGGATTATCCCTTTGAAATCAGCCCAATGACATTCTATAATATTTTCATGAATAGGGAATGTTCTCTAAGGATTAAACAAGGCCCAGGAGACTGTTCTGCAGAATTCTGGAGGTTAATCTGCCCCATGAGCCATCTGTATACCTGTAATTTCCCCTTTGCTCCTTGGTGGGAACACAGAAAAGGACAACAAATTATAAGAATACATTTTATGCTATCAGTAGGAAAAAGTCTTAAATACACAATAAATTAAAGTGAGAATACTCAGAATAGAAATGACTTCTATTTAGAAACAAGATCCTTTAAAAAGAATGAACTATTTTTTCTATAGCATCTTACAGCTTCCATTCTCAAAATATTTTGCAGGAAAGCTGTGTGGGCTGCAAACTTCTAAAGCTTTGTGTCTTATAAAAGAGAGTATGATCTTTGCTAGAAAAATTAGAGATGTTCTGTGATTTCCTGCAAAGCATTATGCAGCTGTGGCAGCACAGAACTCGGCACTCACCTTCCTTTATTTAAGCAGAAGAAAAACTCCCTCTCCAAATCTCTAGATTTTATTTCAATTATGCATTTTTGAAAGTAACACCAACAGAAACATCTGATGAGGAATACCCAATACAGTGAAAACTTTGTTTATGTGAAACCCTTTAATTTAAACCCTGTACAGTGACTGCAAGCATCCAGTGAAAAATCTACTAAACTCACAGATCAGGGTTTTTTTGCACACTTCTTTTATTTAAAGCAGGAAAATTTAAGGTGAAGAGAGCAGAGCGATCTCTCAGTCTTTGCTCACCTATGTCACTTTGCAGGGAGGTGTTTCGAGACAAGTTCCTGAGCAGTGAGACTGCTGTCTTCTTCACTGCAGGCTGGCTGACGTGCAGCATAGCTCGGATGCTTGGAAGGCCATTTGCCTTTTGAACAACAGTCCGGGCCACTGCGAATGGCATCTGTGAAAAGGCAGCTCTGTGTCACTACCATGAACGCAGAGCCTCAGAAAAAGCCACACACAGCCAGTTCTCTGCATCAGTTTAAGCATATTTAAAGTAGCTTAAAACCAAATGAGCTGCAACAGGAAAGGAAGGTGATATAAAAGAAGTTTCAAGCCCTCTTTCATCCGTGTGCTCCTTGGCTAGTTCCGCAGATATCATTAGTTTCTTCAACACCAAAGTGATCTGCTGTTGTGTCAGAGCCCTCCTCTCCCCACAGGACCATCTTCCACAAAGTTACTTTTTTTAGTGCTTTTAACATCTACTCATCCCTCACTGTGTAATGAATTAGCAAATTCCACACACGGAGATGTACACAGATGGAGAAAAAGCAGGCCCCATGTTTGCCAAGCAAGGATAAGCTGCACTGCTGGGTACAACTTCCCCTTCAGTGTTCTCCATTTTCCTTCACCATGTCTGTGAGCCAGTGGCTTGTCAGTGGTTATCTGAGCTCTGCTGCACTGCAGCCCTGAACTCTATGCATTCACATCAAGAAATAAATGATGAGAAAAAGAAAAGGAAAAAAGCTGACTTACTGGTCCAGTGCCAGCTGTGAGGTTCTGAAGAGCTCCCAGGGATGCTTCCTGGGTGTAGTTTCTGGTACTCTTTGCTATTAAGGAGAGGTATATCCTAATCAGTGTAGAATGCCAGAGCGATTCAACACCCTTGGGATTGCTCTTTTCCTCAGGGAGCGGGGTGTCCTGCTGCTTCTAAACATGTAAGGAGATCAAGCCTTTAGAAACAGTGACCTTTATAACTTAATGCATCACAAGCTAAACTAGCCATTTTGTTACTCTCAGTGACCAGGTTATTTGCAGACTGTCAGGTTCTGAGGTCAAATAATAATGTGCAAAATTTCAGTATTTAATGATAGTGGCCAGTCCATGCAGTGGAGTATTCCTCAACTAACACAACATGTGCTATGTCATTGTCATCATCGTCAGCTGAATGACAGAATTGCTGTCAACAGGGGCTATCGATAAATTTGTATTTTTGGGGCAAGAAAGTGTCACCCTACCAGTCATATCAATAACAGCCTGTTAATTAGATTACAGCCTTATTCTCCAGAGGTTGCTACAAGTTATTAACCAAATGAGATGTAACTAATCACATACTTTACCTCTTTCACTTTTCTGCTCCGCGTTCCAAAACAGCCTGGTGTTTTATCATTGCTAGAAATATTTCTTCTTTGCATATATATGCTCTGGGCATAGCTCTCAGGGAGCTCTATCTCTAGCTGGTAGGAAAGATTGTGAAGAATGCACACACAGTTCTCTGTGGCCTAAAATAGCAAAAGAATAGAAATTGAAAGCTTTGGCATCCGTTGAAGGGACATGTATAGACATGGGAAGAGCTTTCATTTTTGGATCTTCAGCAACTGAATGCAGAGTTTCTACTGCCTTATGGAAGAGCCAGGCTTCATGCCAGTGATCCAGCAGACTGCCTTTACACTGATAAATTAAACATGCCCTGGGATGTTGCTGAGCACCAAGGCCAGCTGGCACGCGGGGCCGCATTCGGAGCGGGGTGCGTGCCTGCTGGAAACGGTCCTGGGACGTTGGAATTCCTGAACTGCGCCCGGGAATTGTTTGGGCGAGTGCTGCTCGACACAGGCCAGAAGTGTGCCAAGAAATGTCTAAGAGCTTAAGAGTAAAGATGATCATGTACACACCTCACCATAGCATCAGCAAGGGGGAAGCTTTTTATCTTCCCCAGGGAGAAACATTTTTGTGTGGTAGAATGCTTTTTAAAGTAAGACATTCCTTTCTGAACATGGCTAGAGTCAGGTCTACAATTTATGAGTGATGAGTCTAGGGGCAAATAGCTTTATTACCAGTTCCTCCTCTTTTGAAAGTCAAAAAGGAATGAGTGGTTTTAAGACAAAATGAAGCAGGGAGATATTGGCACATGTGTAATGTGCTGGATTCTCCCTGAGGCTAACGGCACTGAATACAGGGAGATGGGGAAGCTCAAGCAACTAATCCCAGAATAGAGCTATAAATGTGCAGTAATTACCAGTGCACAGCACAAGTCAGAGCAGGCCCACCAGAAGTGCATCACAGGCTGCAGCTAACAGTGACAGCTGGTCTTCTCACCCAACTTCACCCAGCTGAAAGACAAGCCTCTACTTCAAGAGTCTGTGTTCAGGGTTCCCCTGCACTCAATGCTGGGAGGAAGAGTGAGAGAAACTGGCATCTGGAGGTGTCTGTGTCCTTGTAGTTACTGGTTTAGGCTTAGGCAGCAAGCAAAAAAAGTGCAGCTTTTCTTTTAAAAAAAAAAACCAAGGAAAATTAGTTCTATTCTAAATGATGCACACTCCTGAATCATACTGCCACCCAAAGGGATTTAGGTTCTTCATTTCCTAAGGGGTATGTAGCATTAAATATATAGGAGAGTAACCAGATTAATTTTTTAAGCGTCTAGCTAGCTAGCACCCTGAGACAACCAAAAAGGTGAACATCTGACTCTTTTGTGTTCCAGCATTTCTGAAAGCTGTGATTTTATCTCATTTTTAAAAAATAAAAGTCAGAAGTTTCAACCTTTCTCTCTGGTGATTCTGAAAATGTTTTCCCAGTACTAAGTTATACTATTCTTTTAGACTGCAGGATGAAAATACTTCAAAAAGCTTCGTACTGGACTTTCACCTTTGGCGGCAGTTTTAAAAGCCCTGGAAATAAGTTTTGCAGCTACATCACAGCTGTTTCTGAACACTGACTTCTAAACAACAATAAAAAAATGTTAACTTGGCAATTTCCCCTAGGAAAACACTTTTCATCTCAAAGAGTACCTTGTCATTAGGCTCATGGTCTGCAATAGCTCCTTGGATATAATACACAAGAGAATCGATCAAGCCCTCGCATTCTCTCATCTTCTTCCTTCCTTCTGGGCCGGCGGAGCTCATGTTTCTGTGCAGGAAAGAATGTGTTGGGGAGAAGAGATTTAGTCAAAGGTATTTTCTTGTGCTCCTATGACAAACTTTTCCAGCCAAATATTTAAGATACTGCAGTTCAGGTTGACTGCTCCTTTTCTTCAGAGGTGTAAGACAATCTGAGCCTCTTCTGGGTAAAACTTTTGACGCCTTTTTCTCTGGCCCTAAAAATAGGAGTCAGACACAATTAGGGTGATAAAAGGGTACCTTTATATGAGGATCCTCAGGTGCACAAATCCGTCAGGTAGAAAAAGTCGAAGATGTGCACAGCGCGTGACCCGTGTACAGTTTTTATAGATTCTGCAAATTAGCATATCTGACAAGAACCCCCCAGTCAGGAACTCGCCTGGGGAAGTAATTCCCCCAGTTCTAGTACCTTCTAGATTCTCCCCCCCTCAGGATGAAGTCCAGGCCCTGTTTACAAAAGCATGTCTTAGAAAGCTGGTTTCAGCCTTGGTTTCTAAGGAGAACCAAAAGAGCACAGAGATCCTGGAATTCGTTTTGTCTTCCTGCCTAGGAAAATGTTGAAACTAAGCTACAATATGAAGCTACAAAGCTACAAGTATATGTGTAAAGGATACAGAGAAAATATAAAAGAAAAAAGGGTACAGAAACCAAAATGGCATCATTTTCACTCCCACACAAAAACAAATACTCCAGGAAAACAAACTACTGTGTTTGGATGGATAAGGTAAGACCTGACTCAAATTTTCATCTCAAAGTTGAATTAATCCTTTTTAAGCAGTCAAAAAAAAAAACCTGGACTTTTTTTCACTATTCCATTTTTAGTTGTATTTTTTAATATTTAAAGTGGTGAAAATATCAGAGGAAAGATACTTGTAAAAATTTCCATACACGCAGATGTCCTTTAGAATTAATTTACTTACACTGAGCCGGTTCTTGATCCAAGATGACCCATAAACAGACACATGATCTGAGAGTTCTAGCAGCATCTCCACATTCACATGCAAAGACCCAGTCTTTGCCTGGCTTCCAAGTAACATTTTCTGTGCTTTGTAGTAACCCAAGTACAATTTATAAATGAATTTAAAAAGTGATTTAAAAACTCTTGAAAAACCAAACATGCGCTGCTTGAAGCTGCTTGGCCCAAATCAAGCTACTGATTTCCATGGAAGAAACAACATTTACAAATTTGGGGCATGATTATTTTGACAACTCAACAAAGTCTGAATTATGGAATACTGGAAGTATAAATCCAGGCCTTATTATTTTGGACTCCTGCAGCTCTGTTGGATAAAAGACTGCATATTCCAGCGTCTTTGTTTGAAATAACGTTAAATATAACCCAATCTTAGCATCCATCAAAACACAGAGCGACATGTGCCTTTAGATAGTTTCAGGTTGCTTATTTTGCATGTTTACTTTGCCCACTAAAAATGACAATGTTTGCAATTTTATTAATGACAGAGCCAGTAAGGTTTAAACTTTCCTGTGGCTTATGACTGTAAAATGAATGTAGCATTTCATACACCGTCATTTCACTTCTACTATTTTTTTTTCCTCTAGGAAGTACATAGGTTAAACACTAATGCACTGCAATTACAATCTTACTTTAGGTCGTGATGTTAACCACGTCTCTGTTTACGAGTTCATTTATTCTCTCATGGAATTATATACCACAGAATCAATATTCAGATTCCACAACACAGCCTACTATAGACATCCCCTTGGAATTTAATTTTACCTGTATATGTCACACTCGATGCATGTCACCCTTTCCTGTGTTTATGCTGACAGAAATGCACACGTTACAGCCCTCCTGGTGCATAGCAAAAATAGTTTGTGAGGCACACAGACTAAAAATACTGTTAAAGATAAGTGTGGAATTTCCCTCGCCAAAGACACTTCAGCTGATGCAGTGTTTTGTTTAGTCCCAGCACATTATTCTAAAACCCCCTCAATTTTTTACACCTGATCCTGCTGAATGCTTGTGCAAGGAGAGGCCATGCCCTGGCCTTGCTGTCAGCATGAACAGAGTAGGGCAAAGAGCTTTTATAGCTCAGGAGGCAGAGCAGAGCCTGAATTAGGGGCACTGTCCTGTTCTGCAAGGGAAATTGATTACTGGACTCTGTTTCATTAAGAAGTTGATGCTCATCCAGTGACAGACAGCAGTGTGTGTCCGTGTGCATGCCTGTACACACATGGTTACTCCATTCTCCACCTTCCCCTGTTAGCACAACAGCGTGGGCTGGGAAAGGAAGAGCTCCTGCTCTCCCACCCATCCAAACACAGCTGTAACCACCTTACTCTAAACAGGGTTAGAGAAGAGCATTGCACGGAACACCTCAGCTGACAGCTTCAGTTTGTTTGCTAATTGAAGCTTGAGAAATTCCAGGAGATAAAAATATTATTAGATTGGTAAAAAAATAAATATTTCTGAGAAGTGTCACAGAAATGTAAATTTAAATATCTTTTTTTTTTGAAACAATGGAGACATTTTTGCTTAGAGAATTTCAAAACTGACTTCATCTTGGCTTCCCAAGATTTGAGATTCCTGACAATTGGAATGCCAGCCTCTGAGCTCCAGAGCTGGACTTTATTGTAGTGGAGGCCCTAAAATATTCAAGGCTTGCAGCATGAGGAGAATGCAGCCTTAGGGAGATTGCTGCTTGTGGGGATGCTGTCCTTTAAATGACTCAGAATTTACAATCTGGCATCACCCACCTACTAAAAATCCCTGACTTCTGGCATGCTCAGCTGTGGTAGTTCTGGTGACATGCTCAAACTGTGCCATTTGCTGATGTGGATGCACTCTATCTGTCTGCACACTTCATTTATCTCATCTTGCATTTGCTGCTTCTGGCCCCTCCCGCACCCATGCATGGTGCAACTACATCTGTAATCAAAACAGCTCTTTGCCCACAGTCCTGTTGCATGTGGGGAGGACCAGTGAATTTCCTGTTGGGAAATACTGTTTTGATCCAGAGTTGTGAGGTAAATACAAAGAAACGCGACACAGTGAAACCAAGCATGACTTTGAAAGAAACAGAATGATGATAATAAACGTTCAATTAGCTGATAAATGGCACCAAATGAAAGGGATACTCCCTCTAAGCCAACACTGAGTCATACACTGACTACTGGAAAAGGTTCTTGAACCGCTGTGAATGGTCCATTTAACTGATAAGAAGAAGGATTTTGTTCCTGGGACTCATGCTGCTAAAACTGGTAATGTGAATTTAATTCAATTACCAGACAACATTTTGGGAAATTCTATTCCCTTCATGCCTTGCACAGTTCAAAAATTCACCAGGGAGGGAAAGGTATCTGGGATCTACTTAGTAACTACGGGCGCCAAGCTTCAAGCTGCTTGTTGGAAGTAACAAAATTCCATTCAGGAATTGGGGGAGCAGATAAACTGAAGAGGAGGCAAGAGAAGATAAGAATGGATGGAAATAAAGGAATGGCAATGCTATGCAAGAGGCCTTGTTTCAAAGACTTGTTATCATCAGCCATTTGTTTTACGTTCTCTCTTAGAAGCTGCCATTATGAGTCTGAGCTTTTCAACACACGGGGAGAGCTCTGGCTTCCCTTCTCTCCGGAGTAAATGGAAGCAGATGTTTATGCAGCCTCCTGGGCTGAAGTGCAATGATATGAGTTCCTCTAAATACAGCTTTCCACTGTCCTTGTGGGTCGCTGTGCAATTCACAAGAAGCTCAAACGGGAGCTGGGACAGACAAAACGTGAAAAATAATAATGAAAAAGGATGGCTGAATTTTATTTTACTGGGTGAGGAACCAGGAACAGAGAAGGTAGCTGACCTTCCTGGAGATAGCTGTCTAGAACATTTTGAAAAACTAGAATATGTAGGGGCAGAAGATGCTTCCTTACAGAGCAATTAAAAAGGAAGGCTCTTCCTTCACGCTTCCTAGTGAAGTACAACAGCTTCAGCACTTAAATATTTTGCAGGAGAAAATGTGACAACTATGTATAAATTTGGGAAAGTTCAGCATTGCAGAATTTTTGGGAAAAGGTATTTCAAGACAAAAGTGGAACCAGTTCATTATCAGCTTTCAAGGTGTGATACAAACAGCCTTCCACTAAGCCTTCATTTCAGAGGAAAAGTCATGCCAGAGGTTCACAGATGTGTATCAATAATATTCACACCCATGACTTGTACATGCTGCTGGCATCTTGTCCTTTCAGACTCAGAGGAGTATGGGGAAATATCTTGAAGATTTTTATCCATTTGTATTGGAACACTTAAGAACCTTTCTACCTTATTTCTGTGATTCCCACAGAACTGGAGGCAGAACTTTTATGTGTTAAGACTTTGAGGCCAAGAAAAAATGACTTTACCTCTGAAATCCAACAGGACTTGTCTGGAAATGTCTGTAGCGCTCCTCTAGATAATTTAATACACCAATTTTACTTGTTCAGCTTATTGTCAGGCAACCAGTGAAATCTGTTGATTTGGCTTACTCTGTTCAGGCAGAGTGCGTTTTATCATATTTCACAACTAAACAGTGCTATTACTTATTCTAACTGCTAATGCAGAATTCTGGGGTGTACATGGCTTCTTTTTATCATGTTAAATTTTGTGACCTGCAGTTTCTGTAAAGCTTTGCTTCTGACAGAGTTTTAAGACAAAATGCAGACCTAGAGAACGGGATTAACAAATCCTTCTAATGTCAGACTTCCTTATCAGAGACTGCCTACCCTGACACAGGCGCCGAGATTCAGGACCCCACAATACTTCTGGCAGTAACTGGACACTGGTCTGGCCATGCACTCATTCCAGTGCTTGGAAGTACCTGCAATATTATCTGCTAGATGTGGATTCACCTCTCCTGCTGCTGTTTTGTCAAAGAGGATGAAGGAAGCTTTAATTTATAATTTGGTAATGGTGTGGTGCAGTGCATATGCCCCCACCAGCTGCTAGTGTTAGGTTTGGGCTGTGGCTGTCCCTTTCAGTCAACAGCTGTATGGAAATTTTTGAAAAGAAATTCTGGCATTCTCCTGCAACTAAGTACTGTACTACGCATAATGTATTGCACTTCAAAGTACTATTTTTACCCTCTAATAGAAGCTGCAGGCTATAGACTTTATGAACGTGCCCAACAAACATGTTAGCATTACAAAAGGGAAGACTAATTACAGATTTATATTCTGGCAAATAAGTATATTCTTTAAACATTTTCATAGGTAACATCATTCCCTCCGTTCACACTTTTATTACTCTGTAGTGTGCTTTTCTTTTTATTGATGCTGAGATTTTTTGTTATTAATACGTAAGGAAGGAATACTTCTAGTGACCTAATCTGGGAGGTGAGTCAATTTCCAGAAAAGACATGCAAACTGATCAATCTTAAAAATCTCAGCCAGTACAAATAGGCAAGCCTCATTAAAAACTATTCTGTGCTAGAAAGTATGTGGCAATCCTGCAGGTCATCTTTACCTGGGAATTTTCAAGCCCTTCTTGTTCTATTTACAATTTTCAGTGCTGAAGTTCTTAAAAATGAGAAGGAGTAGAATATGGGTATCATATTTTCAAAACAGGTAATGTATCCTTAAGCACCTACATAAGGGCAGTTTTAGAGACTTTGAATTAAGGCTGGAGAACTCACTGCACCTCTGGAGCAGCCCTAAGCACTGACTTTGTGTCCAGAGTAAGGTTAAGCCCAGAATCTACTTTCATTTAGAAGAACTCAGGTACTGTTATGCCTTATTTGTCACACAACAAGTTGTGTCAATCTGCTGAAACAAGCTCAGGAAGAGCACCACCAAGCTAAGCCTGATAATGACCCGTGCCCCCATTGGCTGCCTCGTAGGGAAGAGACTGTTCCAGAGTCCAAACACCAAGAGAGGAGCAGCCAGACTGGTTTCTGCACAATTAATACGAAAAAAGGCAATCTCCTTCATTTCCTAGACAACACCATTAGCCTTAGCTAGAGAGGTTTTATTATGGGTGGTTAATGTTTCTTTGCATTTGTTTTTGAGTCATCAGAATAAATAAAAGTTAATTATTACTTAGAGATGAAGTTATTTAGTAGTTGGTGGGCTCACAGGAGGTCCTGCAGAAAAAGGTGCGTTATTGTTGAGTATTTTGGATATCTTACAATTCATTTGTCTTCTGAAACCACACAGATGCAGAGCTGTTTGCACAGGAAAGATCAATGCCATACACATACAACTACTCTGCCATAGGACATGTTAGGGTAGCAGGTATGTGGGAGGCAAAACTGGGCAGCTTCCCAGCCTCCAAATTCCAAACTTAACTCCTTGTACTCTGCTAGAAGGAGTTCAAACCTCAGGCCATGCCTCTGCAGTTGTACATTATTCCTTAGCTCAAACTATGTCCTTTTGTGCGTTTTTAAATGTGTAAACTTACTTAATGTGGAATGACTTTGAACTCACTAAGGCCCATTTTAGAGACTGTTAGAGGTGTTTTTATTGAAGATGTGACTTTTATACTTCAGCCATTTAGGGGTGTGTTCACTGAGGCCTTTGGTGTTTGTCTGTAGTAACTGCTACTGTGTCCACAAGGCTATTATCAGATTTCAGTACTAAATACACAACTATAAATCTATTCATCCACCCCATAGCTGCAACTTGCTTGAACTTGTGGAAAAGGCTGGACTGGGCTTACTCCGGTTTAAAAAATGGCTTTTCCCTAATTTAAATCACTTTCTAATCAGTTTAGGCACAGATTATGATCTGTCAAAGTAAGCAGCTTTGGCAACAGCTGAAAACAGAACACTTTTATGTGCCTGCAGGTGCCATGCCCCCTTTCCAAGTCATCTATTCAGACGAGAAGTGATTGCGGCTTGAGATGAACTCTACGAATTTATCCAAAAATAATTGTGCAGACCTGTTTTATCATCACTATTGCTTTGGGTCGTTGTAGACTGAGTGCTCACCTCAGGCATCCTGTGGCATTGTAGAAGATGTCAGGGTCAGGGAGAACACTTGATTTTGGGTAATCTCTGTCTGGCCAGCCTGAGTAGGGGATGAGGACAGCTTCAGTCAGCGTCTGCAGGGCTTCTCTAACCAACAGGTGCTTCAGCTGGTCATTGGAGGACAGATTCCATAGCAAACCTGTAATACCCACAACAAAATCAGAGTGGCAAAAAGACTCCTCTGCACTTTGAAAGACTTAATCTCATACCCCTTGAAGTTAATGAGTGAAGAGCCTGCCTGGCACCTGATATCCTGAAGAGGAGCAGAAGGGATTGGTAAGTGTTCATCAGCCCTGATCCGGGGACATGGAAACAGGACAAAAAAGGGGGCACAGTTATCCATGTGATTAAAGCAAAATCTCTACACAGTCAGTCTAATGCCTAATCACGAAGTGCAGTTTTCCATGGCTCTGCATTGCCCTTCTGCAGCAACCACCTTCTCAGTTACCAAAGCAGCACAAGCTAAGGGAAAACAAACTCACAAAAGGGATGGATGGGAGGTGCAGGGAGTGAGTTCACAGGAAATCTGCTGGAAGACAGGAGATGCCCAGTACCAAGTTTCTCGAACACTTGATAGCAACATTTCGCATAAGAGGGAAAGCTGTTAGCACTGGTTGGCTGCTACTGTCACTAAACAAATCATCAAGGAATGCTACAAATCTTGTGTATTCACAATCTCCAAAACAAATTTCAAATATAATCTTGTAGAACTTATCAGGTTCCATTATGTTCTATTCCAACAGACAACAATTCTTTTTAAAGTACTCTTCCCCTGGAAAATGACACGTATTTCTGCTTTTCACTACAAAGACATTCATTGTTTCTCTAGCTTGCTGCTCTAGGTTTCACAGACCTCCTCCTCCACACACTGGCAGAGTATTAGTGAATGTTCCTTTCATCAGCTCGCAACAACAACAACAAAAATGTTTCTTTTGTATCTCCTTACACTTTGAATTTAATTTCAGGTATTGTGAGCAATAGTAAAATCAAAACAAGAGCCAGCCAGAAGCAGCCCATTCCTTCTTCTGGGATCAGCTCTTCAGCCTCTGAATCAGGGGATAAAAGGAAGAATGTACTTTTCTGAAGGATAAGTAAGGCTTACAGGAAATCAGACAAGCAGTCCAAAGGGCATTGGTAAGGGAAGCAGGTTAAGGCAGATGGGCACAAATGCAAAGAATGGCACAAGGACAGAATTTACTTTTAAAAAGAGCAAATGCATTTGGAATTACAGGCAGATACTTAGAACTGTCAGAAGAGAATTTGAGATATTGCTCTCACTGTAAATTTTCCAACAAAACCCCCTACCTTTACCCACAGGCACTGTCTCTCTGGGCTCAGAAGGATTCTCTCAGCGGTATCCTGGGTGTGGATGAATTCGCTCACATTAGAAAATGTCTTGAGGAGTGGATTCTTTCCTTGCACCTATGCCGTAACGTATTCTTAGGAGCATAGTTCTCCCTTAGGTGGTTATTTGGAAAAATGGGTGGGGTCTGCTTTTACATTTACATTTCTTTTAATGACAGCTCTGCTTGTGCTGTAATATTCCCTGCAGGAAAAATTTTCTTTCATTTCTTATATTTATGCTGCACGGTAACAAGATCAGGAGGTTAGCTGCTCCCTGGAGGCTCATCTGGCTTACCTTCAAAAGCTAAAATCTTTTGGTTCTTTCATGCCACAGCCATTTTACTTTCTGTTCCTCAGTATGCTCTTCAAATACTATAAAATTCCAATCCTGTCTTAGCTCCTGTGCTGTCTCCAAATGACACCCTCTCCTACAATTTAGAAGAAACCTCACTCCTTTCCTAAGAGATTTCTGAGTAGCTTGTATGCCAAAAGAAAGCACAAAGCCTCTGTTTCCTTTACCTGTTATCAATGACTTTGTGAAGCTAGCAAATTCAGTCTCGTTCTCTCTATGAAGAGACCACATGAGCACAGAAGTTCCAGAGAAACTGGGCAGCTCTTTCCTGCACGGGGGCATTAGGCAGACTGGTCCACAGCAGCTTTCAAACCCCTGTCATCAGCACAGAGCTGCTGCAGTAGGGGCAGTGATTTGGTGCTTTTTGTGTGTTCACAGACTGCGAGGCAGTCACAGCACGCGCTGTAATCAGCATTTATCTCCAAACACCTCGGTTGCTTTCGTCTTTTCACAGCACAGTACAAGGCACAATCCATGAGTGGGCTCAGTCTCTATTCCTCAGCCCAGGTCTTGAAGAAAATACAGGCCATCAAAGTATTCTTTAGGAACATTTGATAAAATATGGATTAATGTTAGGCAAGTGCTTGTCTGTATTAATGCAGCTGATACTAATAAACCAGTGATTTTAAAGATAAGCTTCCAAGCCTGAGATTTACTTACCTCACGTGCACAAGTACTATATTTCTGACAGGTGATGAAGTACAGTATAAAAAAACTTCTGTCTCAAGAGTTTTAACTTCCTTCTCTCCTGAAATTTCCTTATCTTTGTATACTTCTGTCAGGTGGAGTGCTTTGCTACCATGCTTCCCACACAGCAGTAGAAACAAAAAACTTCCCTCAGGTGAGCTTAGACATCTTTATTAATGAGTATTGCATGCTTTCAATCCTTGGCCAGGAGTCTTTCTCTACGGCTCAATGAGGTATTATCAGGTACCAAGATGATTTTACTAATCTCTTATGGGGAAAGACATTTAGCTAAATATCATACCACACATTTGGAAGTCCCTAATTTACAGTCAAAGCAGGTAAGTAATATGCATGATGTGGAAAGACAAATGGACTTCTGCCCAAATCTTTCACATTAACCTTTTCCTGGAAGTGTTACAACACTGCAGTGATATTGTATTCATAGCTATGATATTCCACTAGTCCTGTAGGAAATCAAAGACAAGGCAAGAGGTGAAATTAATTCATCCAGAGTGCCCTTTGCTCTGCAGGCTCCTTGCAGCTTGCTAGAGAGCTGGAAGAATTGTTCAAGTGATGGCAAAAAGTATACCCTAGTGGCATTTTCACTGAGGTACCCAGTGCACTTCCTCCTGGCTGCACATTTGGTCTTGAACAAAGCGAGAGAAGTATTTCTCTCTCGGTGTATTTTTAAAGCCATCCTTTCCAAGTGATAGGCATGAAGGAACATCATAATATTTTGCTTTACACAAGCTACATCATCCTGCTTGGCATAAATATTTTGTTGGTGTCTTCTTTGCTTTGTGAGTAAATATTCATGTTCAGTCACAGCAGTAATTGCAGAAAGAAGATGCCCCTTTATCGATTTCCACACTGGTGAAGGGGAAGACAGTAATATTGACAATATACACGTGAGTCATCATGCACAGTCAACATGTTTGTCAGAAATGATGAAACTTCTAGCAAGGAAAGAGAATTGGCTTTCTCTACCCCCATTTTACTGCTTCCCTCACTGGTCTGTAATAGCACTGAGCCTTAACACACTATACAACAAATTACTGCGTGACCCAATTCTGCAACTGGTGAGTGTGAAAATCTTTAAAACATTTTAATGTTGCAGAGCTGTAGAACTGAGTTAAAAAAGAGCCAACAATACAAAGCCTTGTTCTCCAGATTAGGGAGCAGAGTATTTCAAATACTTTAAAGAATGCAGAATTACAAGGTCTTGACATGTCTTTGCTTCAAGACAGGGCTGCTTGACAACTTCAGTATCTTTTCACGCACTGTTCTCTTAATAGATTTTGTTCCTGGTATCCTTAAAGATCACTTGAAATAAATCCCCATTCATTTATTCATGTTTTCCATTTATAAAATATAAGCCTGCTCTTCCTTTGCATGCTAATCAGAATGAATGTGGGTCACAAGCAGTGGAATTCCAAGAGACACACTGTGGACACACAGGACTGCAGGGATGAAGTGGGCACTTCTTAACTGGCTGCTGCAAAGCCAACAGGGCAGCAACCACAGGTTTGTTTGAGAGTAATGCTGGACATTTTGCCCCACCATTTCTCCTGCTACAATGAAGTCCAACAAGAGGTGTAATATGGGGTTTCTGAGCCAAAGGGTTTTTCCTTCAAATTTGCAATGGGCCCTGGTAATTAACAGCTCTTCCTCAAGGTCACTGGAAATAAAAGGGTGAGAACATTGGCCCTGCAAAGACAGAATCCAGAATGCCAGTCATTCCACTGATGGTGCTGTGTGATCTTTATAGTTAAATGGCTGTCCTGGAGGAATTCTCCCCAAAGGAAGCATGCTGCTGCTGTGGCAGAGCTTTCTGCTTGTCACAGCTCCGAGGAGACAGACTCGGATGTAAACAGCTCGGAGTGGGAGAGCTCAGAGTAGGAATCTGGGGCAGTGGAGTTCGTGGGGAATAAAACAATCACTTTCTATCCATGGCACATGACAGTTCTGGGTGACTGTCTTCAACAAGGAACTTCCAGCAGGCGCTGTCAGTAGAGTCAAAAAATGAAGGCTGAGCTGCTGTGTAAGTAACAGGCATTAATTACGGTCTCAGGCACCCCTAGGGAGCCTCACCTTCTTTTCTGGAATATCGAGGAATTTAAGCTTCCTGCAAGCAGACTCATATAATTTCTGAAGAAGCTTTAAGAGGGGAAGCTGCAGTTCCTAATCTCTTGTTATTGACTGAAAGACTGGAATTGAGTTAGGACCTTGGAATTTTACCCTACGGGAATTGCTTAGAGTAGGTGACAATGTTTTTGTATTTAGTCACTAAACAAGGGCTTAAGTAAACAATCATGTACCTCTCCCTGAAAGCTTTTGCACTACTTAAAGCAATTCATGCTTGACTGCAGAGAAAACACTACCTGTGATTTGCTTCTTAGTCTCTATATCCCTGGTGTGCCGGAGCAGGCGGAGCAGGAGTGGGATCCCTTTCTGCTCTGACACTTCCAGTTTGTTGTCATTGTCCTCAAACACCAAGTTTCTCAGAGCACCACATGCTGCCCGCTGAATGTCCTCATTCTGAACCTCAAGGAGCTGTAAAAGTCTGGGGATACCACCAAGTGAGAAGACCTGTGAGGAAAGCAAAGCACAGCAGAGAATAGTTAAATGCTGTAAATGACAAACTCCCCTCTCCCCCTACCCCAGCAAACGTTTAAATAGTTATAGGGACTTCTTTCATTTGCTCCTATTTGAGAGACTTGAAGTACAGATCATTAATCATTTGGACATGACTATTAACTTCTGGGCTTCTGTATGACTAATACTTAAAATCCACAACTAGGGGAGGCAACATGTTTTCATAATTAATATCAGAGAATGATACTAAATCTCTTCCAGCTTTGCTGCAGATTTGTTCTCTCTGACAAGACATTTAATCACTGTGCTTTTCAGCTTCCATGTTGGTGAAAGGAATATTTGAGTTTTAATTCTGGAACATTTATAAATAGGCTGTTGGTTTTTTTTTTTCCACAGCAGCCAGCCTGATGAAAAGACAGTATTCCCAATGCATGTATTGAAAGTGTATTAAAAACCAATACATTATACTTAATGCTTCTTAACTGTGCCACACAGAGAAAAAATAGTAAAAGTGCACATCAAAATGTAGACCTTGAAACACTGTAAGCCAGCTGTCCACTGAACTACCCACATTTACCAAAGACTACTTTTCAGGGTTTAAATCTTCAGAAAATGAGGTTTTGGCCCCAAATGAATGAAGGATTTTTTTTACAGCAGCTGTATGGCAACAAATAGTTTGTTGTGGCAAATGAGGAATCCCATACGAACTGTGATATGACATAAGCAAGCCTTAGCTGACTCAGGAATGAATTTACAATGGAAAGTACCTTCCATTAATGTACAATTGCCAACGGTCTCCTCCAGCATCTCAAAATGCCACATGGTTTTGTGGACAAACTCACCCTTGTGCAGAATCAACAGCACATGAAAGACTCAGAAATCTGATACGACTGTCTTAAACAGTCCAGAGTTTAATGATAAAGAGAGTTCAATACAACCGGCAGGTGTTGGCAACACGAAGAAATGGAATGTAACAAAGCCTTTTGTCCTTCATGGAGCAAACTACACAGCCTGGCAGCCTCTCCTCTGATTCACCTGTACAAAAGGCACAGTTTCTTGCTCCTGCTCTGCTGATCTGATTCCCCCTGCAATCACCCTGAAAATGTCAGCAGAATAAGATACAGGAATATGTATCTTGAGGGCAGTGGAGCACATCAACCTGTTTTATTGCAGATCAGCCCATTTGACACCAATAGTAGTTGTTTGGTTTTTTAAAATATTTATGCAGACTTTCTGTCAGTAATTTTAAGGCATCTATAGCTCTTGTAAAAGAAGGGCTATTTTAACCTAATTTGCTGAGAATTTACAACAGCTATTGACTGGTCCTTCTAAATTTTCATTAGTGGACAAAATGCACCTAAATACTGAGAGACCACAAGTTCACAAAAAAAGAAGAACCACCAGACCCACAAACTCTCAAATATCAGGGAACAAAGCACTGAAGACAAATAATGCAGGCTGAAAGGCTAAAAAGGGCACCCAAGACAATGCCAACATGAGCAAGTCTGACAGAAAAGCTCATCATAGGATATGTGGGATAGAGAGGAAAATAGAAGGTGGCTTCAGGCTGAGTGCTCCAGTCTGAACACTTTTACTCAGCCACTTGTTTTTCTGGGAAGCTGCCTGAGAGAGGTCTATATAATAACCCACCTTCAAACACGCAGTTCTGAAGCTCTGTCCTCAGTATGAGGTTAAGGTTGCCACTTGTCCTGGTATTTTCTTCCAAAACTGACTCTGACATACCCCAAAGCAAGTCAAAAGGCCTGAGAGATGTTTGGCTGTCACTGAACTGGACTGCATGCACATGATTCTGGAGGTAAGGCTGGGATTACTGAGCGTACTACAAACCAAAGCAGGTGTAATAATGCTTTTTAGTCGTTAAAATAAACAATGGCCTTACACTTTAATGTACAGAACTGTTCAGCAGGACAGATATATTTGTGGTCAGTTTATTTAAAGAAAAGGAAGAAGAGAATATTTTTAACGTACCCTTTCAAAAAACTAGTTAGAGACTTAAAAATTTGGTTAATCTAAACAATGTACAATGCATGTGCACAGTCCCAGCAAGCCCTTAACATCCTGGCTAAGGCGTGTGCTGTTCCAACACATTTGTGCAGTCCTAACAAACCCTGAATATTGGATAAGCTTGCACTGTATTCAGAATTTTCTTTTTTGGGATATTTCTGCATGCCAGTCAAAAATGAGAGACAGGATCAACTACATTGACAAAAAGTTCAGACTCCATGGTTTATAAAGGCTGAAAGAATTAACTTTGTTTGGCCTGAAAAAGGGCAAACTGGGGGGGTATACACTGAGTGGGTTAAAAAGAATCTGCACCAAAACACATAAATGAATGCATTTTAGGGAAAATATCAAACACCAGTATCCTATAAGGTTACTTGCACTGCCTTCTTTCTTTTCATATGGCACACAGTGCCATAAAGTATAGAATCTTATTTTCTCTACCTGATTGTAACTGGCATAAAAATAATTACTTACTTTTCTTCTGGCATCTGCTTTCTGGAAGCACTCATGCTGTATGAAAGTCACTGCAGCAAGGATCCTGGGCGTGGACTGTGTATTTTCACTCTTTAGTATGTTCACTGCACGCTCCAGTGTCATTTCCACTTCTGGGCTCCTTAAAAGTATACACAGAGAAATCTAGTGAAGAAAGACTGCAGAAAAATGATCTTGTAAAACTGTGATTTTTGCATTTTTCATGTAATTCTAGCTTTTCTTAGAAATTTTTTTCTTTTCCAGTAGCAGAAAGTATCATAATAGCTTGAAGAGATACTGATATTCTGGGGGAAGAGAAAGTCGTAAATAGAAGTGTGGTTCTGGAGAAAGCAAATCATGCTTTAAATTACAGTAACAAAATGGGAATATGAATGGATGTTTCTATCAGTGTTTCCATCCAGTGGGTGAAGGACTGGATGTGAAAGGAAGGATGGAGAAATGGATGAAGATCAAAAGAAGGCCATAACCATATCAGAGTGACTATTACTGACCATGAAGATACCTTGATGTTTTCCTCAGTAGTGTGATGATTACTTTTTTAATATTTGTCTTTATGCCTTTCATCAGTGTTTTAGTTCCCACATTATATCTATGCAGGACTCAGTGCCTGCATTTTTCAAATGACAGAAGTTGTTCTTGTTTGAAATAGATGGGCAAAGCCTTTTTTTCAGGTGGGAAAAAATAAAAATACCACTTATTAAACAGTATGTAGAGAGCCTGTGGTAGTATGAAAAACACATGCCACCACTTCCCTTCCAACTTCCAGCAGGTTTGCTTAAGTGATGATTGTGTTAGACAACCATATAAAAAAATGGAAAGAGAGGTCACCGAACACTTTTTTCCCCCCAGTGAATGGAACATAAAACAATTAATGGCACAATCAGGTGCACTAGCTCTGGGACAGGTGGTTATGCTCCCCAGACTTTTTATTTACTTTTGGTTTCAAATATGCTGCACTCAGATTAAAAAAAAAAAAAGAGAGAAAAAAGTTGACAAGAATGTGAGCATTCTATTTTTTTTTTGAAGTCCAGATAGTTTTGTAGTAGCAGATCTGCCACCGGCCAGACAGGGATGAGAGGGCAGTCTGTGAACCACAGTGAAACAAGCAGTAATTGGCAATAACTCCCTACTGCAGAGCTACCAGAATCAGAATGATTTACTTGATAATCATCTCAGTAAATGAATATGTAGTTAGAAATTTTAACACAATTGCCTCTTATATTAGAATGGGTACCTGGGAAATAAATTAGCTTAAGTTGAAACGTTAATTTTTTTTCTTTAAACTAAGCAGAAATATTAAATAGGAATTAACAATGCTCAGGAAAGTAAAATATGGAAAATTAGCCAGATCATATTTCTTCTTTTTACTCTGTAGAGGAACTGAAAAGCAGGCTTTTCAACCTTGGGTTTTAGTTAGATTTCTTAAATTAGCAAAGGTTTTGAGACCTTGTTATAAATGTGCACACGTGATCATGTCTACCTGTTAGCAATAATTTTCGAGCTTTCTGACCAAATTCAGTCACCTTCTGTGAGCAGCAGACATCTCTGATGTACTAAATTGTGTCATTTCACTGACCAACAGCTGAGGAGGACTAAAGCCACGTGCTTCCCAAGGTCAGGCTTGCTGCATGAACTCACCCCTCAGGGCACACAAAAGAATTTACGTGGGAACTCAACCTCAGGATGCCAAGGGTGTCCCAGAGGAGTAAAAGTTCCATGAGGAGTCACTGCCAGGCTGAGATGGACACATGGACAGCCAGAGGCTGCATTTCTACGTGCTGGGGGTGTAGCTCTGCACTGGGACTGACAGCAGCTCACCATTCACAGCCACCCCTTCATGCAGCAGGCACAGGATTTCTCTCCTGCTGTGCGCTGCCATACTTGGATTGCTCTCCACCGGATAAAAATAACATTCCCTAATGTTTTATCTGTCAGCAATAAAGGATGCAACACAATCTCTGACCCTCAGTGGTATTCATAAAGCCGCAGCACCCAAACTCTTGTCAAAATCGAATTTGATGAGATGATTCCATTCCCACCCTCAAAGTGTTTACAGGCAAACTTAATTAGCTCTGTGGCTGATTGGTACATGAAGTGACACCAAACAACTGGTCAGCCAAGCAAAGGCTGCTAAACAGAACAATGATCTGACAGGTTCTGACTTCACCTTAGTTTCCAAAATATAACAACTGTGAGACAAATACACACACAATCATTTTGTGACAGCTCTCAGCACATTTAGAGGTCAGATTCTGCAAGCAGCCATTTCTCAGACAGCTTCAGGTTGAATCTCTTTCCTCAGCTCTTCATCGTAAGGATGCTTTTAACTGACTCACTTCCCCAGAAGATACAGAGATGCTATCTCTGTACTCTGATTTTTAATACTTTGCTTTCGTAGCATGAGCTAGTTCTTTTACAGGAAGTAAATGAAATGAAACGAAAAGTAAACGAAAATGCTTTTATATACATTTCAAATGCTGTCCACCGCTGGTCTTTAACCTTACACTACTATTTTACATTCTCTTAATTCACTCGGAAAGAGCTAGATTGTGACCTGCATTAAAAAAAGTATGAATTTCTGGAAAAATCAAATTACTCCAAAAACAACCTTATCTTTTTTTTTTCCCCTTTACATTACTAAGGGAGCAACAGGTAAGGTAGCAATATGTCAGATAAATGCAACCTTAAGAGAATGAGAAATGACAAGAAAACTGAGAAGCGCAAACTTCTTGAACTGAGAAACCTTCCAGCAAACACTGAACCTAAAAACTGGCACTTAAGGAATTATGCTGTCACAAAGATTTCCAAGAGGTCACAAATCTTCCATCTGAGTTAATGTGGTCTCAATGAAGCCACTTGCACAATGATTCAAGATTGATTTCTACATCTGCAGGTATTAAAATACTTTGGTTGATGCTTGCACCGACAACCAGATTCCAGTGTCTGCACCAGCAAAAGAAAAGCCAAAACTGCTCCTACATGTAATTAAAGGTAAAAATTGTTGGTTGTGGCTCAGAAATGCACTCAAGAATGTGCCAAAAGTTAAGAAGATTATTAAATCAATGGGATACATGTTTGTAAATTGTCTTACTGAAAAACAAAGTCCTCCCAGGTACCTATTTTCAACATTACTGCCCTCAAATCTTTAGCTGATGTGAGCTCTCAGCTGGGTTTTTTGGACTTAACTTGCTGCAAAGTCTGAATACTTAAAAGTCAACATAGTTAATGCCCGATCTCTTCAGTCCTGCATCACCCAGAGGTGAAAATTTCATTCCAGACAGGAAGAGAGCATAATACCATATACGTTTGTAAATATAACACACAACATGTAGCTGACAACAAAAAAATACCTGATCTGCACATAGCAGTGATATCAATGATGCCTTTTCTCACACAGCAACAAACTCAGAAAAAGAAGAAAGATGGGTCTTCAGAAAAATTAACTTAACAGCTACACAGTTACGGGAAAAGAGTAATTTCTTAATAACACTGTTGTAAATTACACTGCAATTAACTTAAAGGGAAATTTTAGGATCCTATTTGAATTATGAAACAAAAACAAAAACCAGAATAAACATGCAAGTAACCATCTCCTGTCTACCAAGTGGCTTGTTCTGTCCACTGAAACTTAACAGCTCTGGGAATTTTCAGAATTGTTCTAAAATGAAAAGATATTCAGTCCTGAGGGGAAATTCAGAAATAATAAAATTTCTCTTTTGAAAATGGAACTGATTTTAAACATTCTGAAATCTCCTCTGGAAAGGAATTTTCAGTGGGGGAAGTAATTTTGGGAAAAAAACCCAAACCACCCTTTCCAGTATTTTAAACAATTTTCCTGAAGTCTGGGGGCAGATTTGGGACTTCTGGCATGGAGCTAACAGAGTTTCAAATTAAGGTAACTCCCTCAGAGCATGTAGGACCTCTTGGCAGTGAGAAGCTCAGTGGTCCTGGGATTCAGAGCAGTTTGTATTCGTTCTAGGAATGGATGGTGCTGCAGAACTAAGAGAGATTTCTGTCTGTGTTTTACCTGAAGTTTATAAAAACTAAGAGGTGTCCTTGGAACTATGAAGGATTTTCAACTGGAAATTTTTCATCTGCCAAAAGCTGCTCCACTGGTAGATTTCTGACCTATTCTCATGAGAACCAGTGTTGACATCATATGGGCTCTTGTGAGCACAAAATCTGCCAATACAGTTTTGTGTATTGCGACTTAGGCTGTAAATTACTCAGTGACTACTTTATGTCTCCTTATAAAATTGATTAACTCTTGGCAAAAGGGGTCCCAAACTTCACCAGGAGGTGTAGATCCTGCACTGTACATACACAAACATTTTTTCTCCCCTTTCCTCTGTTGCACTGGAAGTGGATTTTTAAAAGCCAATCTACTTTCTGCATCCTCTGCACTGACATTTCATACACGGTGCTGGCTGCTGAACCACAAGCTATCAGAGTTTGCTTTCCCTTTCTAAACAAACACGTTCCTGTCAGCTGTGACAGCCCAGAGCCCCAGCAGGTCCTCCACTGTGCTTACCCGAGCTGAGATCCACTGAGGGTCACTTGTTCGCTCTGCAGGAAACCATTTCTCCCTGCTGCGGCCACAGCAGCTGTCACTGGCATCCTCTTCCCATCCGTTTCTGCAGTGACACTGGCTACTGAAGCTGGCTGGGAAACTTCCCTCCTGCTCTGTGTGTTTCTGAAGGCGGTTTGGTAGAAGCTGGACCTCACAGACTGCCTGTTCTGAGCCAAGCGGGACGCGGTCGGGTATCTCGCTTGTCCCACCGCGCTCTCCAAGGCCAGGCAGTTTTCCTTCTCCAGAAGGTTGGTCATACTGCGGCTGCTGCCAGGCTGATGGTACAGAGGGACAGCGGGGCTGGGGTAGCCACCGTCGAGGACAGCATCGTTGGCAGCCCCCACGCGGGATTGTCTCTTAAAGGAGCGTCCCCTGTGCACGGAGTCGCGCAGGGTGTAACCCACGATCTCGGACCGAGCGTATCTCGGTGGCACAGTCCCGCTGGATCTCACGCTGTCTCCGTGCCTCGTGGAGAATCCAGCTGAAATCCCTCCATCATAGTGAAAATCGTTGGATACGTACGCCAACCTTTCTGGATTTCGTTGGGGTGAAACCTCCAGTCTCTTCAGAGGCTGCCTCTGAGCTCTCTCCTCCATCGTCCTGTAAGCAACCCTCGTCCCCCAGCCATTCGTGTAAGAGGATGGGGAGGCAACCTGCTCCAGGGGGCACAGAAGAACAGGAGCCACAGTAAGGTCACAGCGCTTAGGACGAGCAGCAAAGAAACCAAACCAAAAAAAGTAAAGATAAAAATTCTACAGTCTGCTCTCAGAATCAAAAAAAAAAAAAAAGAGAAGTGAACACTACCAAAGTTGTGCATTAAATGGGATTCTTTGTACCTCCCTTATGAAGGTGGGAAGAAGCACAGTCTGAACACCAGGAGACAATGTCTAAGCATCCAGTCTTCTGTCATGAACTCAAAATAGTTGCATAAGTCAATTATGCCAGGTAATGAACAGATTGATTATTAACGGAGATTTTACAGTTTGAAACTGTATTAACACCAACATCTGCTACTAAAACTAAATTCAAGGCTGTCTCATAGACAGAAGAAAATTAATCAATCAGATATAAAAAATATTATACTAAAGTGTCTGCATACTGATAACAACCTCATTATTATAAGGTTATTTAGCACCCCTGTTCACTTTGTGGTAGGATCTAGTAAAAAGAGATAGGCCCTTCCCTGTTTGTCTAGACTCTTAAAAATTAAGCACATGGTATAACATTTCATGAAAATAAAAATTACCATTTCACCATCTCACTGACTTCCCTAATTCTACATTTGAAATTTTAGATGATTTCATTTTTTTCCCGTACTTAATGGGCATAGACTGTAAAGGATCATCATCTTGTGTTACAATTTTCTCTTTTCTGAACTCAACCAACCCACTGCTTTCTTTGTAGGATGTATCTTCAAGATTCTTACTTTTAGGTGCTGTTTGAGGTCTCTCAATTTTTATACCTTTTTCTTCTCTATATTGAACTGCATACTCCATTCAAAACCTTCCAGAACTAAATCAGCTTGGGACACTATCTGGCCTTGAAACAGAGGAGTCATGGACCAGTTTTTTAAAAAATAAGTAAGCATAGGGGCATACACCCATAAACCAAAGCCCCATATTTTCCATTTCCAAGTTGTGTTAAAGTTTTGTAATGTTAAAGGCATTTTTTAAGGTAAACAGAGAAGTTTACACAAGTTATTAATTGAAGGAACAGTGCTTAGCAGACAGATGCCAGACTGAATTCCCTTCATTTCATTGCTGAGGAGATCCCGAGGGTGATAGCTGACTCACAAAAGGACTAAAGGTTATAGAAACTAGCAGGATCAGGAAAAGATCACTGGATATATCTGTTTATTCTACAGAAGTTATGCAAGGATATCTTTATCTTTTGTTTGGGGATAATTAATGTTTTTGTGAAGTACTAGACCTTGTGGCTTTCCTCAGCTTTCACCTAGGACACTCAGTCTCTCTTTTCCCCCCACCCCCTGCCTGGAAAATGGTATTATTTTCTTGTGATTCCTATGTCACCTCCAGTTTTCCTTTTGTTGCTCTCTTCTGGAAGGAATGGATTCACATCAGATATTATGGACTGCAAGACAGGTGAGATAAAGGATGGGAGGACAGAGAAAGAAATGTGTTTAAGTAAATGCTTCTAACTCTCCCCATACAGAACCAGAGCTGCTTTACTGACTGTTCGAAAACTGGGCTATTTCTTTCAATGACAAAAAGCCATTCTTGAGTAATCTGAAATTAAGAAAGAATTGCCCCCTCCATACACAGTTATTTACTAAATAAATGTTTCTGTTCTCAAGCCGAGTTGCTTTCAGTGTACTAAATGGCTCATGCACGAGTGCTGCTATTGAGCTGGGTTGATTTCCCAGCTGCTCCCTCAAATAGGTTCACACCAGTTATGAGCTGTGTCACAAACCCAGCAGAAAACCAATTATTTATCTTAGCATTCAGGCCACGACCCCAGGAAAAGCTGGTCAAAATAACAAGAGAATTTATGATTAGATGGTTTAGAAACACCATTGTATTCCAAGGACTGTGCTGCTGGAATTCCTGTAATGATAAAAGCTGCTGGAATTCTTGTAATGATAAAACAGGTTACAACAGGAGTATTTTAAATGATAAGGAACCACTCTACCTTGTGAAAACTAAGGTCTTTGTGAAACTAAAGCAATCTGTTTTCGTTCGGTTTTGGATGCTGAATTCTGTTTGCCTGGGCAGCGTGGCCTCTGGCCACCCTGAGGTACTGATGTAATGATTGAGCTGCTGTCTGGTGGGATGGATGAAGATCTGACTTGTCACAGCCTTTGCCTTAATGGAGTATTAATATGATTTTTCATTTTCTACCTTGATGCCAATTCTCACAAACCCAACAGGACTGCAAACAGCCCATCTGCATGACTGACTTGAAGCTGGCTACTGGGCTCTGAAGTCACTGGAAGGAGGGGAAAACATTAGGAGATTTCATTGTAAAACCCTCATTTTCTAAAAATCAGACTTTCAAAAGAAAACAAACAAGGAAACAAACCTTTTAACACCATCTAAATGCTATTATTTGTGGTAACAAAATGAATAAATGATGTGTGTTATACTGTATTTATTTCTATTCATCATCTTTTCCTCACCTGGTTTGCCTGGTGATATGAGAAACTGTAGGGAGACCTTGGTGCAAAATCATTCTCAGTGATCCCCATGTTATAGACACGCTCTGGTACACTGGATGCACGGTGCAGGCTGCCTGGAACCAAAGACTAATATTAGATCTCAACAAAACATGGTATTATCATAGAGGACGATACACAGTACCAGGGAAAGGCAGCAAGTCAGCACTGCCATTAATACTTATAAGCTGAAAATTGAACAGGGAAATGATGGAGGGATATTTGCATTTTCCTGAGGATACAAGCCTTTTTTTTCAGTTCCCTATATACTGTACTTAAGAGTTATTTTTAGCTTTTAGGAGTCTAGTCACTTGTGCAGCTATGAAAAATGGCTTAGCAAAGCAAGCTGATAGTTTAAATATCCCAGATAACGACAGCTGATTAAGTGCTGAGAAATGGTATCACTGAACTAAGAACACTTATTTTTCACTGTAACCACTTTGAATGTACATTCAGATATATATATATATATATATTTATCCATGGTTTACACTGGCTGACTATAAATAACATGCAAAGTACACAAGAGATGAAAACATTGCAGCTGTAGATTGGAGCTGAGAAACACAGGTTGATGTCTCTGTCTCTGTTACTGATATGCACCCCAAAGATGCAGATTTCACCATGTACAACTGCAAACAAACAGCACACACTGAGTATAGACTCTTTATTTCACAGCTGTCTACCTCAGCTGCTGCTGTTTCTCCTCCCACAGGTGCTAATTTAATGACACTGTATTGGAGCAAATAATGCTTCACTAATCTCCTCATTGCTCCACCCAACAGCACAAAGAGTCAGTGAACAAACTCTGTGGCTTATGGGGCTGTAAAGTTGGGTTGTCCAGTGACACTTCAAACCTGCACCTGAAAGGTTCACTAGTCCTACAGATAATGTCAAAGATCCACAGTGTATCTGCTCTGATCCTTTTCTTCCATGATCCACCTCTGAGAATAGAGCAGTGCATTGTGATTATTTTTTCCATTGAAACCCCAAACAAGCCAACAAACCCTCCAGGCTGTTCCTTTTTTTTCACTAATAGAATGCATTTTCAGAGAATGAGTGCTTGTATTAACGAAAATTTTACAAGCAACAGATACTGATGAAATAATTATTTATGAGATTCCTGTGTCATTATGAGAATCTGCATATAGGAATATAATTAACACAGGTTTAAAGAGGTGAAATAGAAGTTGAAAGCAAGACCTCAAAATAATCACGAATGTGGCCTGTGTGTGCTGCAGAAGTTTAGGCTGAACAGGTAACAGTGGTCAATAAAGACGTTAACTGGCCATCAATTTTCAAACTAGCAGATAATACCAGAGATACTACGGCAAAGAAATCTCAAGAACCAATCACTAACTTGTCCAAAATGCTGAAGACCAAATCTGTGTATCCCATAATATAGCAAAATACAATGCAATATAATAGCAGACTGATAATCTGAGGACTAATTCAATCATACTTTGCATTACCTGTATAATCATACTTTCCAATTCCCTCATTTTGGCAGATTTAAACACGTATGAGGGGATTTGTCAAGACACATCCACAGTAACTTTGCGTCATGAGAGTGGAATGGTGCAGCTTGGTCAAACTCATGATTTGGATTGTAATAATTCCTTCCTGACATTACAAGGTTACCATAGCACAAGGGTTACGTGAGCACATGGGAAAGAGGCAAGAGTAAACTCTTCTCTTATACTGCAAATATTTCCCACCAGTGTGCACCAACACTCCTAATCTACAAATTTATATGGATGTCTCATTTGTGTCATGTAATTCCCACACCAATGTACTGTTCCAGGTGCCCAGTAAGAGTCCATCTCAGCTATGTGCTGGCTTTTTAAAGATTCACTTTCTTCACTGCTGCATAGCAAAGGACTTTCATATAAAAATCTTGAGATATAAACACATATAAATTTCTGTTTCCTTACAGTTAGTATTTTTTTCATGTTTACTGTACTTAGTGAGAAAGTACTCTCAGTTATCTACTTAGGGCATAAAGGTCGTTTCAGCAAGTAGTTTTTGTAAATTTTAGGTAATTCTAAACTTGTCTTTACTAAAAATAAAAATACAAAAAAAAGGATAGGTTAAAAATAACAAGGGCATCCATTAACTGGTTGACAACAAACTATATATCTAAGAGTTCCCTGCTTGCAAAAACAAAATACAGTCAATCAGAAATTGTACCATGCAGTTTTCTTTCAAGCAGTCCTCCTTCTTCACCTTCAGTCTCCCTGTGAAACTATCCATCAGTAAAAATTTTCAGAGACAAACACAGTATACGTCAAGCTATGGAATTTCACTTTGCAGTTATCTCTTGCTCGTTCTTATCACATCAGTAAATTATTTTGCTGGCCTTTTACCTGTAGATTTATTAGGCAGGCAGAAAAGGCATGTCTTTTTACTGTGTGCTGGTTACTTGTGCCAAAAGTCAGTGTGTTAAAGGAAAAAGTGGTAACTGAAATGCTGTGCCTTTCCATCAGTTACGAGATGCAGAAGAGTTGACCTGATCAGAGCTTGCCTCTGCCAGCGAGGCTTCCTTCAGCTCATTTTCACCGTACTACAAAAACCTTACATACTCAGTGCACTGTTTTGTTGCTTGTTTTCAAAAAGCCATGAATTATTACTTTTTAAATTTATAATATGGTCTCACTTACTGTTAGGACCAGTGCTTTCTGCCCGTGATTGTCAGTGTTTTAAGTCTCTCTCCTCAGGAAATATGCACACGATTCAGTTACTCATCCACAGGGGACAAACACTGCTTGAGAGACCGTAGGACACCACACTTGATTTCCAGCAGCCAGTCAGGAAAAAATGGGTTTCCTGCAGGCCCTGCATCATGTCTGTCAACCCATAAGGGTATTTTGGAAGCCTCAGGCATCTCAGACAGCAGCAGACACCCATGTGTGGGCAATTGAGTGGAACTCTTTATCACAGTCTCCCCCCTCCCCTGTCAATATGAACTAAAGCAGCTCAGGAACGCCTTGGATGTGGTCAGGGCAGGAGGTAAACTGAACCCCTCTGCTCATCTCCACGCCCAAAATAAAAGCTGTGCAGAAGTCACCTGATATTGCAACAGCTACAAGAAAATTCTGAGACCGGAAAAAATAATTACAGTATCAGGAGGCAGCAGGCTGTACAGATGACTGAGCAGAAATTCCATCTGTCTTCACAGAGGCTCTTCTCAAGGCCCCTTTGTTCCCCTGGATGTGACAAGCCCAACACCTCCCAAGGCCTTGGAAATTTCTCCCCAGCAATCACTGCCCGTGGCTGCAGGCAGACCAACCTAATTTTTGCTTTGCTTTCAAAGACAACACTGACAAGAAGCATCTCTAAGATGAAAAAGACAATTATCCTCCACTAAGGAGCTGGGTGTATCAAATTCCCCTTAAAACATGTACAGTGGTAACTCTCTGTTGTGAGTCTTTTTCAGTGCCTTTGTATTTGAATGGTTACCATGAAAGCCAAATTTTGGCTTTAAACCTCTCGCTGCGGTCATCAGTGTAGCTGTACCTGTACACATGAGTCTATTAAGGACTGAGGGACTGTCACACACCCCTGACTGCCCCCCTGCTGAGTGCTCGTTGTCCCCTCCTGCTCAGGGTACCTGGGTGGTCACACTCCCCACGGGAACTCCTCAGCGTTCCTGGACTGGCATCCTTTCATCCTTTTTTATACTGCAGCACTCAGGACTGACTGAGATGATGACATTTTATTATGGCATATCAAAACCATCACTGAAGCACTTCATATCAAGATCAAAGAGCCTTCCTTTTGGTTGTGCTCCTTCATCACTCTGTCAGCACATGCCTGGTCCCAGAGGAGTTTTTCTAACATTTTGTGCTGGTCAGGACATTTACATGAGGGTTCAAATTTAAGAAAAAGATTTCTTCTGGCTCAGGAAGCAGAGGTAAGAATGTAACAAAACCAACAAAAATTGAATGTCAACATGTTTTTTTTTTCTACTTCCTTATCTCAGAAAGATATGAACAGAAAATTACTATGAAGCAGTTAACACGTCAGAATTCTGCAAAATAGAAGGCTGAGTACAGAAAAGTGTCCTGAGACCCTAAAAGCAAGTGTAACAAGACAATACCAAGAATTTTAGAAATTAATAAATGTGAGGAATAAATAAGGCTCTGATTTCAACTGTCTTGTATCTGATGCTGTTTATTTGGAAATGAGGCCATTTGGTTTTGCATGATACATTACTCAATTCTGCCCTCCTTTTTTAGTGAGGATCTGATAAGGATGCCTTAAAAAGCCAACCAAAATCCAAAAGGAACAGTATCAGAGGTAAGTGGATCTACAAACAGAATGAAGTTTTAAAGACTGAAAATGCACATAAAATAAAACCAGCATGTGCAACAAAACACCAGTCATTGAAGTACATGATTCTGAATGCCACTTTTTCTTTGATAAGGTAGAACTACCTACAACTGCATTTCCATCCTTAAATAGCATCCAGAAATTTGATATGACTGCTTTAGTTGTCCAAAACTTTTAGCTTTAATTTATAAAGGCTCAGCAGTGGATAAACTGGACAAGTTGCAGCTGTTCTTGAACTGCTTGAAAAGCTATTAACAATGCTTGACAACATCTTGAAAAGAATTGAGGACATATGTAACTTCAATCCTTTGGCAGCAGGTGGAATCCTCAAATCTGAAGATTACTAAATTTCTATTATGAAAAAGAAACATGCCTTTTGAAAGGGGGAAAAGGGCATGAAACAGCAAACAGTGCGGGGGTAGGAGGCAAAAATAAGTTTTTCCATTTAAAAGTAGTGCTGAAGGTGAAGCAGACACCTTTAATTTGAAACTCTAAGGAGAAATTATGCTGCTTGACAAACTGCTTCTTGAGGCTTCCAAGTTCCCAGTACAGTCAGTAGAAAATGGGTGTGCACTGATGACACTGGGCAAGACCTTTCCTACCACTGACTTTTCATACCCAGTGGTTATGTGCTTGGCTAATTTTAGGTGTGCGTGTGAATACTGTGGTTAGGTATGCACCAAGCACCTTGCTGAGCAGAGCCTGAAATACCCCTGCAGACAGGACAGTTAAATCACTGCTCCTGCTCCCCCTAAATCTTTGTAAGCCTCCCCTGCAACTGCAAACAATACGGGACCCTTGATGAATGCAGCCAGAAAAGGGCTATAATTCACAGAAAGTGATGCTTTTGCATGTAGAAGAGGGCACATTTTTTAAACGTTCCCTACAAATAAGAATTCAAGTGTTTCTCTAAGCATAGCCCATTTTTGAGCAAGCCTATATAGAAAGCACACTGGGACACACATGCAAGTATAGGAATATTTTTCAGGAAAGTCAACGTGGTAAATGCAAGATTGGCTATGATTCACATTATATACATATTTAAGATACAGACAGATATACGTGTATTATATATATATATGTATAAATTCATGGAATGAATTCCAGTTTCAGTTATTTTTTTCTGAGTTTTGCAGTGAGACTAAAAATTGTACAGCAACTTGGCCATAAGAATATGTTCGAAAGAAGAAAAGTTCATTGTATGCATGAACAAGACATGTTACAGGCATGTCATTTGCCACTCCTGATCCTGCAGTTTAAAACTTTTGGGGTCTCAGAAATGCAAGGACATCAAATACTTGACCTTTAGAAAAACAAAGAAAACCAAGATAACTATCCCCAAATACACCAGGTCTGTTAATGTATTCCAGAGAACCCAAGAGGACTTGAGAGCACAGGAACTCTGTTTTCATAGTGTTTTATGCATGGTTTAGAGACATGAGCTCAGGCTCATGACACCGTATCACTTATAAACCATTGCTTAAAAAGCTTTTTGCAGGCTCTTTGCTGAACAAAATAGAAATTAAATTACTCTAAGAGTGTTTAGAAACAGTATTTACATGACAGCAGCCAAGCTAAGGACTGACATGTTTATCTGCACATTGCACACCTCTTTATGTGATTTGTACACCTGCCTTCTACAAGCAGAATATGTCCATGTCTGCACTGTACGCATTTTTTGCCATGACCTGTTTTTTTAAATAAAGGCCAGGCAAAGAACAAGAAAATATTTGTCTGCCTGACAAGATAGATGAGTGAAGTATGGTTATAAAGACTTTTGTCTCACAGTTTTTAGCAAATGAAAGGTGACAGCTTCTTTAAGGACAATGGAGCAACAGGGCGTGTAGCCTGTCAGTCATATCTTCCCATTTAAAAACAAAATTAAAGTTTCATGGTATAGAAAGTTTTCATGAAGAGTTACGACTAAACCCCTCGAGCATCTTGCCTTTAACCCTCACCCTGTGGGTGCCTGATGCTGAGGCTGGGCTCTGTGACTGCGGATTTCCTGACGGGTTTGGCCTTCTGACTACCAGATCTTGGAAGCGAGGAATGATTGACGTCAGTTTGTATCACGCATGTCAAAGAACTGGGTAAATAATGTCTGATAGCATTATGGTCCTGTGCTTCCCATTCATGCCTTTCCTAGAGTTACTCTTCCAAACTTACTTTTAGGTTTGTTTTTTTTTTTTTTTAATTTCACGATTAAATAAGGCAAAACATTTACTACGATTCTTCCCATTTTACTTGCAAACAGGACCAGTGGGTAAAGCTAAAGGCATTAAAATAAGCACATGAAGGGGCTGCTGGTTTAGGGGAATTTCGGCTCGGTTCCCCTCTCGGGCAGCGGAGAGCCGGGAGCGGCCCCGCCACGCACCGAGTTACGGCGGAGCTTGGGAGGGAGAAACTTCTGACTCGCTGGGGTGGGAAAAGAGTAAAAGAAGAGGCGACAGAGCCACGATTTTCTGCCCGAGCAGCCCGCACGCCCCGGGGCGGGGAAGCCGCGGACACGGGGCCAGCTGGGGTCCCATCCCGGAGCCGTGTCCCGGGTCCCTTCCCGGGCTCCCGCCGCCGCCGGAGAGCATCGCGGGGCCGGGGCGGGCACTCACCATTGTACAGCGAGCCCCGGCTCTTCCTGGCCAGCGTCTGCTGGACCTGCCGGTGGATCCGCAGCGCCTTCTCCTCCCCGGCGCGGTCTCCCGAGAGCTTGAGCCGGTCCTCGGAGGGCAGCGCCAGGCTGGAGCTGTCCAGCTCGCCCAGGATCTGCTGGCCCAGCACCGTGCGGATGTAGCCCTGCTCGGGCCCGCGGCCGGCCATGGGCACGGCCGGGCTGGGCTCCACTCGGCTCGGCTGGGCTCGGCTCCGCGGACCTGTTGCGCCGCCGCCGCCTCTTCCCCAGCGCCGGGGCCGNGGGGAGCCGCCGCCTGTCCCCGTCCTCCCGCCGGGGAAGTCCCGGATCGGCCGGGGCTGAGCTCCCGGGGTTGGGATCGTGCGTTTGTGTTTGTGTTTGTGTGAGTACGTGTTTGTGTCGCACCCGCCGGGACACCGGGTTCCCGTGCCACACGTACCCCCTCGTGAACAAATGCACGCACGCGTTTGAAACATGTAAATATGCACTGTCCTCCTGTGCCGTCCCTCACGGATGCTTTGCATCACCATATATTTTTACACGTTTCCACATTTTGTACGCAAATTTCAACCTGGAAACAGAAGATGCTCTAAGTGCGGTGGTCCGTGCTGTGAAGATCAAACTTTCGGGCTCGGCTGTGTTGCGGGAGTGGCTATAGGGCTGCGGGTTTGGGAAGTTTTCCTGCTGTCTGGGTTTTTTCCAGGCTGCCCTAAGGGACTGCAGAGAGATGAGTTGCGGCCGCCTTCTCTCCGCTTCGCTGTAAAGAGGTGATGAGGGAATTGCTCGATTAAAGGTTTGCCCCTGCCGTCGTGAGCGGGTTCCTGCCCGCTGAAGCACAGCTGGGGGAAGGCTGAAGTTCTCACACTATCTCAGGACACAGCTTGGAGTTACTGTTCAAACAAGCACTCTGCTCACGGTGGGTTGAAAGGAGGAGGAACAAGGGAGCATACAGTGTTTTGGGGAAAGGAAAATGCAGGCTTCAGCAAAAGAAGTAGGTAGTCCAGGGTTGCACAATTTAAAAAACTCCCAAATTCCACCAAATTACACGCAGGTATTTTGACAGAAAACCCACTGATTCTTAAAAGCTCATGGAAACTAATGTGGCTTTTAACTTCACCTGTTGCTATTTCAGAGACATTCTGGGACTCAAAATGGGCTGTTGAAGCTTGTTTTTTACCAAAGTTCAGACAGCAATGAGGGTACAGATGGCTGGGGAGAAACTGGGGTGATCCTTGACTTTGGGTACACTGTAACGTAAGAAACTGGGCACCTTCTCACAAAACTCAGGATGGGGAGGAGGAACTGGCTCCACAAGAGTACAGAATCCTTTTACCCTGATTTTTTTACTCTTTGTCTCCCTTCTGTTTTTTTCTCTAAAAGGGGGAGGGAGCTCTGGCCCTTCTCATGACTTGGACTTAATAATGTCACTGCCCTTTGTTCCAATGGCAGCTCCTGTGGCAGCCACACGAGAGGTCACATTAGTGATACATGAGAATAGTTTCACTGGCTGAGGCAAAATGAGTGACATGCTCCTTCCTTCCTTATAAATGAGGAAAAATTATATATCAGAGCAGAAAGGTTGGAGATGGGGGGAACCAGCTGGGAAAGAGGAGCAGGAATTTGTGGAGAGGAGGGAGCTGGAGGTATGTGGCAGAACTGCAGATAACAGTGGTTCCTCAGGCATACAGCTTTTTTTGCTGAGCAGTAGGACAGGACTAACTTGCACCCTGAGCTGTTAATAAAGCTGTGTTTGTGTCGTCGGTCAATCACACACTCTTGATGAATATTGACAGAATTGGGATGGGCAGGAAATAATTGTAACAGAAAAGTGCAAGGGTAAAAAAAAAATGAAAGAACGGACAGGATAGGGCAGGAAAAACAATGGGGAAGACACATCACAGCTAGAAAGGAATGTAAACTATGTCAGAAGCTATGTTAGACCCTTTGGCTGACATACAGACAGTCACAAAAGCATTTCCAGTAAACAATAGATACTTCATTCTCAGGCAGCATGAGTGAGGAGATTAGAAATAGTCTAAAAAATGTGAAACATTTCCTCCCTTCCTCCTTTTCCCTGCCCTCTTCTCCACTCCTGAACTCCAGCACAAACACGAATTCTGGATAGTTTTTATAGTCAAAACCAATTTGGTTTAACACAAAAAATGCACCTGAAATGGATTTAATGTTTACAAAATACTCTTGTAGAGGGTGTCCTCGGATGCCACTGACACCACACAGAGGTTTACAAGTTCTTGGCACATTGGCATTGCCTCTGTTGAAGGAACTGTTGAATTTTTATTAACTTTATTTAGCAAATATGTACCTTTATTTGTGCTTGTGAGATCTGTGGCAAAAGAAATAGCAGTTTGCTCTGGGCTTTAAAATCTTTAATTAGAATTCTGAGATGGATTTTTCTCCTTGTAACTAGGAGAGTTACAAGGAAATGCTGACTGGAAAGTTGGGGGCGGGGGGAGAGGGGAGAAAGAAAGAATTTTGCCTGCACAGCAATTCAGAAAATGCTTAGCCAAGATCTGAAATAGAAATGAATTAAGGTTTTTTCTTAGCTGAAGAAAATAAATAAGTATCATGTAACTGATTGCCCCATCAACAGCAATTCCTTGAAGTTGATTTGTTTTGGATTAATATGCCATCTCAACTGAATGAAAAAAAAAATCCCCAAGTCTTTTGAGAGTGAAATACTTTAGCAGTGTCATTTGCAGATGGAAAGCAACATTAGCTGGGATTATCCCTAAAAGATTGCAACTTGTGATGGATGTTTGCTCATTAGATTTTTGAAAAAGAGAATTAATTATGGTGCATATGCTGATTAAGGGATGTGAAACACCATATAAAAACATTTGCTTTCAGCCCGGTGTCTGACAGAGTCAAGCAGATCAGGAAACCAGATTTTTTTTTTTATAAGCCTTGTTTCTTATTCTTACCAGATGTGCTTGGCCTAAACCACACAACTTTTCTCCATCAGAAGTTTCCCGCAAATGATATTTATATGAAAGTTGTGGAGATTGGTTCTTTCACTCTTTTTTTCCTCCCCCGTCCCCCTCTCTCTGTGTTAGGACTTATGGAACCAGCCGGGTTTGTACCCTGGAAACAGATGATATTCAGCTGCAGGAAAAACGGGTGTAAGTTTGAACATTGAGGTGTTCAGTTTAAATGTGAAACAGCGTCTTAAATACACCCAGAAATAACGTGTGTGAATCTCTAGGACCACACAGAAAACGAAGTGCCATTCGCTCAGGGTTTGGTTTTTCCTCCCTTTTCATTTTGGATCCCACGGCTGAAGGCGTTATGGGTAAGTGCAGGCTGGTCAAGAAGATCAGGATTTTTTTCTACACGTGTCCTCTTCCCTCTGGTTGGATTTGCGTGATCCCGCCGAGGGAAAGGGAGCCGACTCCTCGGCGCCAGGAAAAGCCCTTGGAGGAGCGAGAGGCCACAGTGCCACCGCGTGTCCCCTTGCTGGAACGGCACGGCCGAGGCTGCTCCTGTCACCCCCGGCTTGCGAAACCGGCAAAGCGCACCTGGGGAGTGCACAGGAAAGGGCCAACCGCGTGCTTTAAAACCTGCCATCGGTATTTTATTGCAATTTTGTTTATATTTTCTTCCAGTAGCGTATTTTTTTTTCATCCCAGCATCGTTTTTGGAAATAGAAGAGCAGATCATTTATTTGGTCCTGTAGGATAATTTAAAGTAAATACTTTTTTTCTGAGACAGCTGGAGGAAAACTGCTATTTTTACATTGGTAAAATGAGTGTGATAGCAGTTCTCTGCCTGTAAGAGGTATTGCAATAAAAGAAGTAAGGGCTGTGATTGAGACTCTCTCCCTGACCTAGACAGAGTTCAAGGGAGCAGCAAATTGCCTGAGGAAAGGAAAACGACAACCACACACATACACATGATGCAAATTATTCTCATTGAGACATCACAAACCTTCAGTCACTTCGCTGAGGTGGGTGTGGAACTGCTGGTTTTGAAAATCCAGGCCATAGCCTAGAGCTGACTCAAATGACTTGAGAAATGTCACTCCAAAACTGCTGTATGGCCATGAGCTTTGCCTTATGTCTCGAGAGAGCCAACGACTGCAGATAACAGTGGCTCCTCAGGCTTTTTTTTTTTTGGTTGTGTAGTAGGACAGGCCTCAACTGCATCCTGACCTTGTTAACAAAACCCTGTTCACTTCACCAATCTGGCCTCAATTTGTTTCTTCCTGCAGCTGGAGGTGCTGGTGTCTATCCCACCTACGCAGGGTGGCAGCTGGCGTTGGCCAGGATTGTAGCCTCAGGTAAAGTCTCTGCCTGATCCACAGTCTGAGGAGCAGTTTTGCTTTCACTGCCACACAGTGCTTGGTCTGATGGGAACGGGGTGATACCACCAGGGATCTGTTAGAGATCTTTGCTGGGGTGTATTCCACCAAGGGATGTTTTTGAATGCACAAGCTGTGGGGTTAGATTGTACTCTGCTACAACAGAGTAGTCTCCAAGAGAGAGTGGGATGTGCTGGCGTGGCTGCCCTCGAGTACAGTGACATCTGTCCTCTGTGGTGCTCTAAAAGGGTTCTGGCGCAGTGGAGGACACAGCAGGAACAGAAGGAACTGAGATCAAGTTTTTAACACACCTGACTGTGAGTCATCTCTGTGGAGATTCCCCAGACAGATCCTGGGGAATGTTTTACTTCATGGTGGGCTCCTCTTCACAGTGTGGGTAGGGGAGATTCTGGTTGCACAGCCCCGCTGGGAAGATATTTTTAGGTAAGAATGGAGAAGACAGCATTAATCGAAATTTTCCGTCTCCCAGCTGATCCTTTGTGTTTGTCAGGACCACCTGCACACTGAGAACTGGAGGTGGGGTGGTCAGCAAGTTCTGGGGGAAGGTGGCAAAGCCCCTTCTGTCCCAGCCAGTCAATACCTTGTGGATGACATTCCCCTGACTGCGCTCTGCTTACCCAGTTTATCGCAGCAGGCTCAAGGCTTGCTGGCAAGGCAGACAAAACTGAGCAGCAGGGAAATACGGGCAAAGTTGGTAATGCTGCATTTAAGCATCAATAAAGTAACAGCATGGCCCTGTCTGTGTGTTGGACTCCTTGCTGCCTGAGGTTTGTTCTCTTGTCCTCATTTCTTTTCTTTCCAAATCCCTATGCTCTGTTTTATCCTATCATTTTTAGACTCTCACTTCAACAATCAAATGTAATACTCTTAAAAGTGTGGGGCTTTTTTTTCTTTCTCCTTTTTCAGTCTCGGAGATGCACATAACCAGTTTTTGGAGCAAAGGTTATGCCCTGCATCTGTCAGTTCTTGAGTCATCTGGGTGCTGGGAAGACAGCCAGGAAAGATCTAGGAAGACATATTCAAATGGTCTCATCAGATACTGGGCTATAAAGAGCAACAATGCAGTGTGAGTGGTCCCCAAGGGTTGGAATGAAAGGAATGAAGTGGAGCTAATCTCAGGAAGCTGCAATCACCGCTCTGGGTAATACACTTACTCAGTTGTCTCTAGTGTGGATGCTTTCCCACCCATTACATTTTGGTCACTGTAGTAAAAGAACGTGCTTTTTATGTAGATGGAGTTATGAATATTCTGAAAGTGAGGACACAGGAGTTTATTTGTGTTTATTTGAGCTGTTATTTCATGCAGTAGCACCTAGAAGCTCTGAATTGTATCAGGGCCCTCTTTCATTAGGGGCTGCATGTGTGAGAGATTTTTGACTTCGCCTTTTGCTACAAGTAAACAATACATCCAAATGACTGGTGTCTTATCTTTATATACAAGTCAAGGACGGAGAAATTAAATGTTATTCCTGAAGAAATGTGGTATCCCAGAGACTGAAAACGATCTCTTCTTCTTTGCCTCCTAATTTTGAAATGTCTGAGATGCGGTTATTGAGGAAAACATTAGAGTAACATTTTAAAACACTCTTTTTTTTTCTCATGTTGGTAGAAGAGTTTCTATTGGTCATATTTCCCCATCAAAGCACTCTTTGAGATAAAGCTAAGGGTTTTTTTTTTAAATCAGAACTGTCAAAACTTGTCCTCCAAGCAAAATGAAATTCTTAGTTTCATTAAAATATCCTAACTTCTTTTTCTATTATATTTAGTGAAGTTGTAGAAATCAGTGCTAATGCGGCTTGAGGAGAATATCTACTCATTTTCCGCTGTAAAGCAGGATTAACAGTATCTAAAATAACACAGATATTTTCCTAATCTGCTTTTAATATGTTATTTAATGCATGACGGGAGACTATTTCTGTATCATTCTGTTTATCCACAACCTGAGGATGCACACATGAAAGGTCTGTAGTGATAGACACTCATCTGCATAATGCCAGATTAATGCATCCTACCCAGCCACCATAAGAAAATGACAGAATGCACTAAAACTTACCGGAGATGAAACTGGAAGAAAACTGAGGTGTACATGCATATTCATTCTGGAATTCCTAACTGCACAAAGCAGGCGCAAAGCTGGCTGGCCTCTTTCCTTGGGGAAGGAAAATCTCAGTTAGACTCCAGCTGCCAGCATAGTTTATGAGCAATCTGTGTGTAAGCTGGCCAGCAAGGACTGCTGTTGGGAGCTGCTCCATGAGCACAATGATTTCCCAACAGTTTGGGGTTTTTTTGGGGGGGTGGTTTTTGGGTCAATCAGATTGCTTGACGTTTTATGGGTTTTGTAAGTGAGGTCAGGAAAAGTACAGCCCAGTCTGATCCTGGCTCAAAATAAATGCAAAATAAATACAGGTTTGCAAGTAATGAAAGCTGCCTGGTTTCCTAAACTTTTTAAGGTTTATAAGTCCTTTTAGGTTTTGCTGTTAGCGCAAAGAGTGGTGGGTATAATACAATGAAAAAGTTACTATCCTAGGCATTTCCAGCACAGTTTAGGGAGTGCACAAGAAATATGTCTGCCCTGGATCAGATCAAAGATCTCAGGTAGCCTACCGTGCTGTCATGGTGGCCAGCAGTGGATGCCTGGCATAAAAACAGCATGAAGGTGGAAAAGTACTCCCTGGGTATCCTTGTACAGCTTCCAGCCATGTGCTGCTCAGGGATATCTCCAGCCAGAGGCAGCACCTTTGTGTTTAATTATCTTTAATGATTTTCCCCCGTTCGTTTGAATGATGCCTTTCTGCATGACTATTGCCCTTCTGTAATAGGTTATACAGCTTAATTACAGGGTATGAGAAGATACATTCCCTTTTGTGTTGTTCCAAAATGCTGGATGATAATTTCATTTGATGTAGTCTTATTTTTGGTATTATGGAGAAAAAAAAAAAGAAGGAATAAGAGTTTCTTATTCATCCTGTCTGTGCTACTGATTATACAGCTCACTATTATGTTCTTCTGAAATTGGTTTTCATAGGCTGAAAAGCCCTCACCTTTTCATCCCCCTTTGCATGCAAATTGTTTTGAGACTGTAGGTCACCTTTATTAGCCTTCATTTTTCTCGCTCAGCGCTACAGTTTTTGAGATGAGATGCCAGAACTGCACACGGTATTGAAGGTGCCGAGACACCTTGGACTTATACAGTGATACTTTCATTATTTCCTTCTTTTTCTTGCCTATTCTGCGCCTAATAATTCCTTTATGTTCAGTTAGCATTTTTGGCTGCTTCTAAACTGACATTTTGAAGCCAAACACTAGTGCGGAGGGTTTTTTTCTTGCCTTCACATTCCTTCAAGAATGTTGAATATAAACACATCTTAGTGGCTGTTACAGGGGTAGTCCTTGATAGTAACATTGTGACACGAGCCAAAAATGCCACTGGGAAGAGAGTCAAAATCAGACGCTCCCTCTTGAGTTGCCTGACTAGCTTATCCATGAAACGCTCCTGTAGAGTGTCTAAAAATACCACAAGGACATTTAAATCTACGTAGGAGTAATTAAATTCTACTATTATTGTGGTATCTCCAGTCCTGGCAGACTCTCTGAAAGGGATTTTTCCCTAGTTTGTCACTGTGGTTAGCTGTCCTGATCTTGACCTGGATTAGTGGTAATGTGTAGACTTTGCTTCGGGAGTTGCTTTAAAATACTTTGCCTGACACATCTGTATGAGATTTGAGGTTTGCAATTGGACATCAAACCACTGCTGTAGTTTTGGTGGTCTTGCAAGGTGCCCATGAGGCTTTGGAATACACATCAGATGTAATGATGAAGGTCAAGTGTGTAAACACACAGTTTAAAATTGTGAAGGTCTAGAGGAAGTAAACAAAAATATTTGTTAGAAACACGTTTCTAACCTGAAGAGAGTAAGTGATGGAAGAAATCCAGATTGAAATTGCTTGCTTTGTCCCAAAGACTGCAAAATATTTCACATATATTCATGCACCAGACTCGACAGCATCACCCAAACAGACAGTTTGGCACCTAGGGCCCTCCAGCCATCTGCAAAATGAGATGAAACCTTGGGGGGGGTTCTTACAAACATTCTCTAGCTGTGGCTTGATCAATATACTGAAACCCTTCTATGCCTACCCTTTGCTCCCTTGTTGCATAATAAATTCACGTGTACTTACCCATACCCCAGCATCTGCCTTCTGTTAATCCAGATGCTGGGTCTGGACAGTGGAAGCTCTTCGTGACAGTCAATTGTTCCTTGCTATGTGCTATGTCTCCTGAAGTCAAATATCATTTTAACATTAGCAGGAGATTTGGGTGCTGCTGCTTCTTTTGCCAATTTGTGGGATCTTTTAGATAAATTATAGAACTATGTGCAGGCCCATTGTGCTCTCTGTAGTATCCTGTTTCACTTTTAGTTTTATGGAAATTGTAACTGATGTTCCTTCTCTTGCACACAGATATACTGTGCCAGCAGACACTGGATTGCCCTCCTCTTCAGCAACTCCAGACAATAATTCCAAATGGAGAATGGGATAAAATGCTTCCTGAAAACCTGAAGTAATCCTTCCAAATACATCCCTGATGTGAAGCCACTGGCAGGAATGCAGATACAGCACGGATGGATATTGCCTTGGCCTCCACTGAATCTGTTTCATTTGGTTTTGGCAACAAACTTGAGATTTTTTTAAAATGAATCTGTCAGTCTCTCCACAATCTGAATCCAGTCTGGCTGATCTTATTCAAGTTGTACTTTTTTTTGACATTGATGAAGATTAATTGATCCCTAGATATGCTGTTGATGCTAATTTATTTCCTGCAGCTGCAAAAAGCCCATATCTCAATAGGCAATTTAAACTGGAATATTCAACCCAAAAGCAGTCTAAGCAGACAAGGACATTTCTTTTTTGTCTAGATCTTATCCAGAAGAAGAGACTGCACAATGTGCAGTGGCCAGTAATTTAACTGGAAAATCACTGTGGCCATCTCCTGTTAATGACAGGCTTCTTTCCAGCCTCTCTGAAAGCCCTACTGAAAGTTTTTCCCACTAGACCTGGAATCATGTGCAGAGAAAGATTGGAATTTCTTCCCCAAACTCTGTTTTTTTAACATGGAAAGGACACCAAAGGCTTTCAGTTGTTAAATCACTGTTTCATTTAGAATATAAATTAATCAATTAGGGCATCATTTAAGACATTTTTATAGTTAAAATGGATGAAATATAATAAATCTCCTTCCTGGCAACTCTGATCCTTGCAGGTCTGTTTGTTTCCCCTTGTCCATCAAGAGGACATTGCAGAAACCCCTACAGCCTCTTCTGGGTTGCTGAGGAAGCAGCAGTACCTGTCTCATGGTGCTGTGCAATGCCAACTTTCACATAGTTTGCTGCCAAATGGTAAGTTCCATTTCTTTCTTTGCACTCGCAATTAAATAGTCCTTTGTGGTGGGTGTAGCAGCAGTTTGGCCACAGGGTAGGATTACAGGCTTGCCTTGCTGCAGCTGCTGCAACACTAGAAATTTCTGGTTTGTTGGGTTGGCTTTTTGTGAGATTGTCAGGTGAAGGAGCAGCACCAAATCTTCTGGCAGTAGCAGGCAGGCAACTCAAGCTGAATGGGTACAGCTCTGTTCTCTCTTGCAGGCTGCCCTGCACTTCTCTTGGGGGTCTGTCCTGTTACTGCTTCATGCCTTTTTCTCCTTTCTCCCTCTCTCTAAAGAGTTCAGTGTAACTCAGTGTGCAGTGGCCCAGATGAGACAGACCTTGTTCTCTTGCAAGATGCAAAAGATATGAAAATGGACAGTATGGAAAGGAAATTAAGTTGTTTCATCAAAAATTTGTAGGCAAACATACATGTAAAATGCATACATCCAATTTTATGCATTTTAGATGAAAAAGAAGATGAAAATTTGTGTCTGTAGGAATTGCAGTCAGTCAGAAAACATGCATGAGCTACTTTCCATTAGCTTTCCTCTCACTACTGGGATCCATCAGTAACAGTTTGTTTATTCCCTGCTGGACTGAGTAATTTAGCTCCTCTTTTCTCCATCATGGGCCCATTGTTGAAAAAAGGCTCTCTCTTCTATGCTGTGTTCCACAGCGCTGAAACAACATCTCGGCAACAGTTCAGAGCAAGAAAATTGAATACTGTTAATATAGATCTCTTGTGTTGTATCAGCTTTCTAGGATTGGTTTTTTTTTTCACTCAGCTTCCTCTCCCACCCCATTGTGAAAGCTGCTCTGAGCTTTTTGAACTCCTGTTCAGTGCTGGGCTGTGTTCTGCTCTGAGGTTTGGCAGAGTGTTAGTAACGGGTGATGTGACTCTTCATTTTTTGTGTATGAGCACACACAGGAATGCACAGACAAGCACAGACTAATGCTCTTATTCTTCTGTCCAGGAGAGTTCACTGGAGAGGAAGAAATGCTGGATTTTTTGTCTACTCATAGCTATGAAATAGGACTGCAAATTGTTTTCCAGGGATGTCGAGGTTTTAATCAGTTGCAATTCCACATGGACAAAAAACCCAAAGAACAAATAGCCTATAACATGAACAGCATAAATTTGTGCATTCAGCGGTTTTATGTAGGATCAAGGAATGCAAGTTTCATCCAAACCAGAGGAGAAGTTTGACCCCTTTTTATCAACATATTCCCTAGGCTGTAGCAGTACATTGTATCTTTTTATGGATTGCTGTTTGCAATGGAAGTGGGGGACAAAAAGGCCTTGGGCTTCTGCCTTTTGTTCTTATCATTTGATAGGGAATTTGGCCATAAAATAACATGGCTGCACTATGTAATGTTTGGCTTTGTGCAGCCACACTTCTTTCCTCTGAAAGCCAAGGTATGGCAAGGGGTAGTGAAAAGGTGGGGCTGCTGTACCTTGCATCCTTGTGTGAGCTGGGATTTGTCCATGGCACAGCCTGTGTCCACCTCAGGAACGCTCTGAATCCATCTGTGCAAAAAGAACCACAATAAGTCAGGCTAACAGGGCAGCAAAAAGCTGCATGGGAAATCCTAGCTTGCCAGCTGGAAAATGGAGAGAATTGAAGACCCTAGGAGATCTCCTACTTCACTTTGCCTAAAGCCATACAGGTCTTGAATCCTGAGATCCAGCCCAGGACTTTGACCCTTCTGTTGGCAATTTGTTTGTTCTAATTATGAATTTAATGGTTCTTTGAGCCATTTCTCTTGTATTAATCATCAAATGGCAATAATGCTGTTCAGGTACTTAAGAGTCATCTATCCCTGCTTTTATCTCTTCCAGAAGTACTCAAAAAGACAAATTTTATATTTGTATTCCATTTTATAAAGGATAACTATATATTATTATGGGCTTCAGTGTGGAATAAAAGTGATTAAGAAAGAGTCTGTGTATCAAACACTGACTATTTTGCTTGAACTTAACTACATTTGTCAAAGAGAAGGTCTTGTCAGTGTTCTTTTTCAAAAGCTGGTTTTTAATTACTGACATTGTTTCTTGGTTATTGTACATAGAAGAAGAGCGTGACTGCACTGTACAAGTGCACAAATCACTTTTCCTACAGATTGTTACTCCTTTTCAGGAATTGTATAATCTTGTAGCCTACTGAGAAATAAATTGGAAAGCACAGAGATTTAGTCCTCGAATTGAATCTCCAATTAAAGTTGCAATTGCTCAAAGCGTTGTTTATTTTCCTTTTTCAAACTTAGTAAAAGGTTACTTGGAATATAGCTAATGACAGTTTTGATGGAGTTATAAGAAAATGTGCTTATATTGATGCCTTATCCTGGTCTTAAAATTAAGAGAGCTGAACACAGTTAAGAGGGAAAAAGGGTTTTACCTCGGTATTTATTTAAGGATCCTTAGGTGTGATGAAATGCGTGTCTAAATGCACTCCGAAGTCCCCACCAAAGAAAATGGCCACCCATGATGTGATGTGTATACAATTATAGGCCTTGCAAAAATTAGCATATCTATCAAAGATTCCCCAATGAGGGACTCGGGTGAGACCCCCCACCCAAGGGACCCTCCCCCTGGATGGGCCTGCCTTTGTTTACAGAATGTGTTCTGGAGAGGACCTTGATTTCTTTGGGCTTTTAGAATGTTTAGTCTCTAAACTTAATGAAAATACTGGGTCGAAGGGGAGTTATCAAACTTAAAGAATTATAACTATGTAAGCTAAAGGCACAAGGAATATATAAAGCTATATAAAAGAGTGTATAAAAGGGGTATAAAGGGGGTATAAAAGAAAAGCAAAAAATCATCATGGCATCAATATAATACTTGACTTCAAAGTCACATGAAAACATTGCAAATAAGTTCTGTGAGACTCACTGAACTCTTTGGTTTCTTTATGTGATGATTAGGGACTTTGCAGGCAGCATTTGCCAGGCAGGACCACAGATGGGGAAGTAAGGAGAGGAGCTATGGCTCACCTCGAGCAAGGTGAAATCTGCTTCCAGCATAGAGGTGGGGAAAGAGTGACATTTTGTGTTTTCATCAAGAGGAAAGAAGTAGGAAAGGATGAAGAACGAATAATAAAAAGAGATGGGAAATGGTGTTAGGTTTATGCACACTGAAAATAGAGCCTCCATGAATTGAGAAATAATAGCAAGAAAACATTTGAACTTGGTGTTGAGTCAATCTGCTCCAAACTTTAACGAACTTTGAATTGTGTCTCTGTATTTTTAATGTCTTTTTAATAGAAGATAATAAAAGATGGGAAATACAGGCAAGTTACATGTTACAGTAAGCATAGTAATGAGACTATAAATATACTAAATTGTTGTAATAAACATAGATTTGAAAATGTAAAATAAGTTTCTGAAAGCAGAATATGTTAGGATATCATAAAACGTCCCATTAAAATCTTGGATACTTTATTTTCTAATTTGTACTTCTAAACTTTTTACTGAGACAAACAATAAAGAAAAATGACAATTTCTGTTTGGTCGCACAGGCCAGTAAAAGTTTTCAGAAAGTTATTTTATGTAATAGAGAAGGAAGGGTGGGTTGAATTTATCACACTATAAACCGAAATGGAGATTCATAAAGTGCTAATGAGTCTGCATGTCTTCATATCCATCATATTATGTTCTGCAGAAAGTGAAGTTTACATTGTGGGATATTCTCTCCTGCTGGGATCAAACCAACACCATGCCCATAAGGAATTGCAGGTTTACCTGTTGATATACTATGGGTTGAGGCCTGAAGAACAAATACAATGTAGTATCCTTTTGATATGACATGGAAGTAAAAAAAGACAATTACACTCAAGGATATTATAACCCACCCAGGACCTTAGAGCTCTAGAAAGGGATTTTTGCACAAGCATAACGCTTTAGGAGAAACAAGGATAAAGTATGACAGCTATAAAGTAATGACTGGGTAGTGCAACCCAGAGGCCACGGAAGGTGCAAAGACTGCTGCATGATTTATTTTGAGCAACACTGTCTTTTTTTTTTTTTTTTTAATTTTACATTGAAATAGCAGTGATAAGTCACGGCTGAAATAAAGACATTTCTTGCATGTCAAACAAAATGATGTATTGAAAGGTGTGAACTTTAACTATGACCATCAGGAGAGCTTTTAGCTTTAAATTTAGCCTCTATGAGATTCATCCGAGATGTGATAATCATTAATAGTTCAAAAATCTCCTACAGAGAAAAATGAAAGGATCACTTTGGGCATTCATCTGTCAGAGATGCTTCAGTTGACAGAAATAACCTGTGCTGTGCCAGATGCAAGCTAAATTGAGCTAAGTTAATGGTACCTTTCAGGATTGAAAGGTACTCTCTTTTGTGAAATATTGGTGGGAAATGTGGAAAACCTAATTTCAAATAGTTGAAATCCCTAAAAATAATAATAGAATAATTTGCGTTGGAAATGACCTGGTCCAAAACCCCTGCAGTGAGCCAGGACATCAAGTAGATCAGGTTGCTCAGATTTCTGTCCTGGAAACCAGAAGAACTACTGCATTATTGTCAAGCACATTTAAATAGAATCAGGCTAAACCATCACACAGATATGTCAGATCTGGTGTAGTAGTGTTGTACACACAGATCTCCCCCAGGACTTTCTGGCCTGCTGCTCTTTGCTGCTCCTGTGCTGCTGCACAGTGCCTGAGCGATTTCCCCCACTCTCTCAGATCTTTATGAAACATGAGATTTCTTCCCTGGGAGCTGTTGACCAGCTATCTTTTATTGGATTTCACCCCTCTCCAGTCTGTAAAAAGTCTACAGCAGGGTGACATTCCCCTGAACTTCCCAGAAAAGCAGTGTAGGAAAGCAAGTTCTTACAAGCTGTTGAATATTTTCTTCTTTGTGTGTACAATGCAGTTCAAATGAATATTGCATAGCTTGCACGTGACCCTTCCATCTTTGAAGGTCTCTATCAAACCACAAGGCCAGGATGCAATGATTTTGGTGGCTTTGTTTTGTTGGAGGAAGACCAGCCAGGATGAGAAGCATCAAAGGGAGCAGCAGAGCGATGGGACTGCAAGGAATAGCTGGTTAGGCACATGTGTTGGTGTTTATCAGCCACGAACATACTGTCTGCTGAAGGAAAAGAAACAACAAGAGAACAATCACACCAAGTGGATTTTGCTTCTCCCTGTGTAGAGATTTTCTGTGAATCTTTCAGGGGAGAGAGGACCTGAAATATCCAATCACAAGACAGTTACCACTACTGAAAGGTTCTTTCCGTGGGAATGAGTATCTGGCATAAAAGTTCTCAAATCACTGACACACAATATAAATTAAAGCTTGCACCTTTATTTTAGAGGACTGATGGAAAAGAACACCAAGAGTATGAATTTAAGGATTTTGAGTTAAAGAAATGTGAGAATTAAGACACACATAGAATATGTCCAGTTCTAGCCTGGCCAGCACCAATCTGGCAATAAATAACTTGTAGGAAAATTTGCAGTGGAAAGGGTCAGAGTAAACAAATGGAAAATGAGTCATCTGTTGTTTAAATGCCTATTGATATGATAAGAATTTTAGATTTTGATCAGTAAATACACTGAAGGAACTTTATATGAGCCTGGCTGCATTAAGCTGAATTTTCAAAATGACTGAAATAAAGGATTGGCCAATTTCAGCAATAAACTCCAGCTTCTTTTGGAAATAAGACTTAAATGCTGTGATACTAATCTTGAAAGCATATTTTTATTCCCCAAGTAAAACAAGAAAGAAGGAAAAGAATCTACAAAATGAAGAAATTGGATTTGAAGAATTAAATGACTTTGCCAAAAAATGCTGAGTGTGGATATTCTGTGTGTATTTCCCATGTCATCTGGAGGTAACAGACTGCCCAAGGGACTTTTCTCAGTATCTGCCTCGGCCATCAACTAAAGTATAGTTGTAGAAAAGAAAAGTATAAACCACAAAATTATTCCTGTCGGTAAAAACTGACCCGTAGTATTTCTTTGTAATCTCACAGCACTGTTTTGGGAATGAGATATAAAATGGAGACACAATTCTGTGTTCTCACGTGTGAAATCTTAAAGAAGCCTTTTCTATACAGTGTGCATAAAAATCTCAATATTGTATGTAACATTTTCTAGGAGCAGTGCTAAAAGGAGGTCATTTTAGTGCATTCCTTCTTTCTTTCTCAATACCTCCTAGCAGCAGTCTTAGTACAACTCTTTTATTTGGCTGTTCTACATAGTTCTGCTTTGGTTGGATACTGATATTAGCTGAAATAAGGCTTCTCATCTCCAGCCACTTGTCCATTGTCAGCTATGTCTTTGTGTTCTGATTTGCAATAGAAAAACATGCAGGTTTTTTTTTTTTTAATTTCAGAAGATTCACAGGGCTTCAAATATTGATTACTTAGGACTTCCTTTAGATATCATACAAATGACTGCTTGCTTGTTCTTCCAATAGGATGCTCTACAGTTTTGAATGATAGCTGAATCCTGTGGTCTTTTGAAGACAGCAAGAGAAATACATTATCTCTCTTTCAGATTAATTTTGCTGGTAAAGGTATAGAAAGGATCTTTATGTGAATGAATTAAAAAATTAAGGGATTGCTGCAGCTTTTTCTTTTTCTTCTTTTTCTTTTTCTTTTTCTTTTTCTTTTTCTTTTTCTTTTTCTTTTTCTTTTTCTTTTTCTTTTCCTTAACAACTGCCTTGAATATGAGCAGAGGTGTGTACTCTGCCACAGCTTTTATACCTGTAAAGCAGGCAATATTTTTCATTCCAGTGCTGAGTCACATACCTAAGTGCTGAGCAGAAAGAAACTTGAGAAGGCAGAAAGACAGATATCTCATAAAAATAGACTTTTCCAACCATATACCTTTTTTTGCGTGTGTGTGCAATTTACTCTAAGTCTCATATCCTAAGTTGAATTAAGTCTTTCTGAAGCCATCTTTGTCTTTTCTGTAAATTTATTTGTGTTTCAAACCTACACAGGAAAATTTTTGTTGAGAAAAATAACTTTGCTGTATTAAAAAAACAGACCAAAACATGACTGATTTAAACAGCAATTTTTGTCATGCTCAAAGATTATTACACTATGATCTGACAAACAAGTTACACTAACTTCCCTGCAGCTGACAAATAAATAAGCAATTTACAAATGCTATGTGGGATGTACAAGCTAATATCAATTAATATGTTGCCAAGTTGGGATTTTTAATTGTGTTCGGAGTTATTTAATTAACTTCATAAATTTCAAGTAAAAAAGAACTGAAGCATACAATCCAAAAACATACTAATAAAAAAATCCCAATTAGCTGTCACAGAGTGTGGTTGACACATCTCCTGCTGTGGTTGTCAACAAAACTGTAGTTAAAAAAAAACCCCCAATGAGCGAGCAAAGGAAAAGAGCTTTTCCAGTCAGTGCTGGTCTGTATGGTGAACATGACACAAAAGGTACTCTGGAAGAAGGGCGTATGGTCACGGGTCATGATCCCTCTGTGCAACCCTTTTCAATCTTTTTTTCCATGGAAGGTTTAAGATCAGTTAAATATTGTCATTTGCTGTCCAAGGGCATGATAAAAAAGGTGATATAGATATTGCTGAGGCTCAAAAGTCAGTCACAGCTCTGCTACCGCAGACTTTCCAAAAAGGACACCCTAGATGTTCCATCTTAAATCTGTAGTAAAGCAAGGAGACAGCCAAGGCTGAGGAAAGGATGCTCATCTTTTGCTGTTATAGATGTTGAGTCAGGAGTAGGAGATATTTTGTGTGTCCTCCAAGCTGTGGTGACTTTCATGAGGCAAAAGAAGGGGGAAATCAAAGCTGTCTAGAACCAACAATTTAAGGAATTTATAACACCAGTTAGAATCCCAAAGCTGGACTCTCAGGGACTGGAATTTATCACTCTGTTGTGTTGTGTTGTTTGTGTGAGATAAGATGAGGCCAAGAAGCCAATTTTTAATTGAACAACAATTTTCACAAATCATTTTAAGTGACGTTTACTTTCAGCCTCAGCAGATTCAGAAAATACAACGAACGATTACAGTTTTATTTACACCTTTTTCTTTGGGACCAAACTCCTCATCAGTGTCATGAGTAATTGGAAAAATGAAAAATACAGAGTTTCAATGATAAGATAAATCCAGCTTCACATTGCCTCAAAGTATTAGCTGATACCAGGATTGACACATTTTCTCAAATGCACTTATCCTCACCTGAGTAAGAAAAGCAGAGCTCTCTACGGCTCAAAAATGGAACTTCCAAATTGGCTCAGCATTCGTTTGTGAGTAAATGAGTACAGTCTGGACAGACATTTTCCTTTCATTTTATCAAGCCCGGCTTTGATTTGTGCCAACCCAGTCTGAATGTGGTCTTTCATCATATTCATGAGCTACTCCAGTCTGTCATTTCACTATGGATTGTATTTTCCCAGAGTGATCTACTGTTAGAGCACAAGTAATCACCTACTCCAGGAACAAGCCATGGGCTAATTTAAAGGGAAAAGGAAAGAGAACATGGCTAATTTAAGAGAAAAAGGATCCCTGGTTATCATCCACTGGAACAAGTTGCCCAGAGGTCTTGTGGGGAGTTAATCCTTGGAGGTACACAAAACCTGGCTTGACACAGCCCTGGGCAACCTGCTCTGAGCAGGGGATGGGACCTGATGGCCTCCCAAGATCCCTTCCCATCTCAACTATTCTGTGAGACTGTCCAGGTCAAACTCCAAAATGTAATTGAAATAATATTGTCTAATTTCAAGATGTAACCAGCCTGTAACTTAATTTCTGATCCACCGTTTAAGGCATGGGCAAATTCATACTGTAATTGCAACTGAAAAAGGCTAGGTCTGTAACACAAATTGTATTTTACAAACACTCTTATTCTTGCAGAAATTCAACTAATATATATACTTTAAGAAAAATAAATGAATGTAAGTACCCAGTAGCAGGAAAGCAAGTGCTATCAGGAGATTTTAGTGCAATGTCATTCTTGATTATGTTTATTAAGATTTGTTTACTAAACTGATCTACCTATTTTCTTCTCATCTAATTAAAATTAATTACAAGAGGAGTAATTATGCTTGCAGTCAGATCTGCAACAATGAGCAGATTATTTACTTGAGTTCTAATTTTACAGCTGCATCTGGTTTTGCACTATTGGATTTTAATATGTGAGTGCTCATCTTCTTGCAGTTTCTAAAATGAAATTACTTATGTTTTGTGTGATTACTGAGACTTTCAAGAGTCATTTTGGTCAAGAGTGAGATAATTTGCCACTTTACCATGGAAAGATGGAGTTTAAGCTGAGGAGATGGCTGTGTTGAGAATATGTACTTAGCTTAACCTACTGTCCTTTCTCTGAGTAGTACTAGAATAATCATTTTATGAACATATATATGTACCAATGGCTTATGCTGGACAAAAAGAGAAATAGCTGTTCAGTTGAGAGAAAGGACATTTAGCAGTTGCAAGCTTATTGAAATCAGTGGGGATGGGTTCAATATCTTTCATGTCAGGAAGCTGTGTGCTCGTACTAGTACTATAGACTACTATGAACTATTTATAAAAGCGTATTATGTATTTCACTAAAAATCTTAATGGTTTAAAAATAAGGTGTGGTTTGCCTAAATGAAACACATTCAGCATTTTATCTGGAAGACAAAAATAGATGTTTCTATCTCAATAAAATATAAATTTTCTTCTTACAATCAGAGGTGATAAATAGAAATTTATTGCTCTGAAAAATTATTAAAAAGTCTTTTAATTTACACATCAGCCTCAACCTGCAGGATGAGACTGACATGCCAGTGGATGGAGATGTGTTTTGATAAAATTCTTGTGGTGGAAAGGAAAAAAACGAAGGAAGTGTTGGATGAGGTGCTCAAGTGCAGCCCAGCAAAGCTCGGGGGAAGGACAGAGCAGAGGCCCCATTCTCCCCCCCTGCATTTCCCACTCATTCTGGTTGAGACACAAAATGCACAGTATGATTACTTTCTTAAGAAGTAATTCACTAATTTAAGAATAAATTGGCCTACTGTGCACCAGTGATGAAATTAATGGAACATAGCCACTGAGAATAGAAACTGAACTTACTGTCCAGGGAGGCATTTGCTCTATAAACCAATAACACCTGAACACAACCAACCTGTTCCAAAACAGCAACTGGCCTGACAATGAAAGCAATTAATCAACTTTCAAAGGCAAGATCCACTGTAGTTTATTTATTTCAAATTGCTAAACCAGTTCTTTACAAGCCTTCTGTAACCAAAATACCCATTGTCTATAATTATTGATAAATTCTGTTCCTGCTGCAAGGGAATGCTTTGCTTATCTTCAATATGGTAGCTCCTTTTTAGATAAAATGCACAGAAATTTGCCCATGTAAGCTGAAATATGTTGTTAAGAATTGAAACAATATAAGGGATGTACCACCTTGTTTATTTGTTGTTCTGGGGATTTTTTTTGGGTATTTTAATAGCAAGGTAATGTTGCAATGAAACATAAAAAAACCCTAATGAGACTGATCAAAAACTCAGACAAGTATTTCTCCTTGATTGGATTTTCTGATGATTTTCTGCAACCAGAACACACTAGGCTCTTTAAAAACGTGATGCACTTCAATAAATGGAGCACTGGAAATGTAGCAATGATGTTGCATATAAACCATTCATTAAAAAGCACCAAAAAAGAACCCAAAAGCAAAACGTATTTAAAATGCATTCTTTAATGGTATTATTCCAACATCATTTTCTTTTCTTCAATGAGTGTCCTACTGCCTTAAGAATACTCCAAGCATTTTTCAAGTATGTAAGGGTAAAAGGAGAAAATTAGGAGAGAGATGATGTTGAATAAGCATTTTAAGGTATAAAATTTTTATAACAAGTTTAAAAAGGTCCTTAATATAGTGCTCTAGATGTATACCTAGGAACTATTCCTTATATAAGCAGAAGTCTTTTTCCCTGAGAAAAAAATGAGAAAATTTTAACAGAAGTCCGCATAATTCATCTGCAAATCATTTTTGCAGATCTTCAAATACATGAAGTCTATAGCTTTCTTTTCTTTAAACAGAAAAGAAGAACAAAGAGAGGATGCCATCAGGGGAGCTTTCTGATATTCTTCTTGCGTTATTTTGCCTTTTAACTGTTGAATTGTGCTCTTCTTAAATGGAAATTCCTGCATCACTTTGGTTTTGCATGAGTGTGTTCAAATCTGCTTAACCTTCTCTTAGCAAATTTGAAAACAGCAAGCCTTAGTAAGAGTTTCAGGCCAAACTTTTCAAATAAAAAAAGAAATTTCAGCTCCATGGAAATAAATTCAGCAAGAGATTATGCTGAGATTCCACTGAGAGTTTAATTCCCAAATCTTTTAATCTCAGAAAATTTGATAATAGCTTTTTGTCTAAATGCCCTATTTTCTTGTTTGCCTTCAAAACTTAACTAATTTATAACTAAATTAAGCACAGCTTACTTCCTTAGGGGATTTTTAATGTGTAAGTGAAAAATAATGGAGACCTCATATTCCACAGGAGGGAGCCTCTCTCCCACTGAGCTTGGAGCAGGACTTAGGCACAGGATATTTTTCTCTTTTAAAACCTGTGTAGAAAGACAGTGACCTGTACAGAAAGTTAAATCACGTTGTACTAACTTCTAAAAAAAACAAACCAAAAATGGACAACCCCACCCCTTTCTTTAGTTGTAGGTGAAACTTTGAGATAAACAAAACTTATGCCATTGAAATATTCGAGATATTTATAACAAAACACTGAAATAATTCTCGAAGATACCATTGCAATTTGAATCTTCCTGTAAATTTTGTGCTGATTTTTTTAAAAAAATAAATTCATAGTTTTATAAGAAGTTGAAATAGGTTTCAAATATATCTTCAGAAACAAGAAGCTGTTTTGGATAATACAAAATGGAAGCATCTTCAAAATTCTTCAGGAGTGGCTTTTATAGAATAATTTTCAAATTCAATAACCAGCCTTGTTGTAAAGGGATTTTTAATTGTACACATTAAGGTAATGCCTGAGCTAAGCATGATAAAAATACACAGGATGAGTTTATTATACTGACAGAGATTGTGACAGCCCTGGACAGCTCATGTGCATTTGGAGGGATGAAGCTAAATGGACTTCTCGTCCTGCAGGCTGTTCAGGAAATTAAACTTACAAAGGATGGAGGTTAACTAGTTAGGCCACTCAGGAAACAGGGAGAAGATCAAACTAAATCTTAACGAAGACAAGTGGCAGCAGCCCCCACATCAAACTGCAAGCTGCGCTCAGTTCTTCCTATAGGACAGGACACCAGACTTTGGAAGGCTGGTTCTGGCAACCCCAACTCAGGATCTTTGTTTCCAGTACAGGAACTTTTATATTAACTTCCCCTAATGCATTGCAGTTCATCCACCAGCAAACTTCGAAAGAAGTTTGAATGCAGGAAATGTATTCTGGATTACCCTTTGAGGATGCTTCAGGACTCTGACAGACTTGTGGCTTTTTAAGAACAGATTTAACTGCTGTTGTCTCCAGCCATTTCACACTCTCTTTGTTTACATATTGCAGCTCCTGGGCCCTGCTATCTGCTTGCAGGTGGTCTCAAGGCAGCCACCCCTGCAGAATGATAAACAGGATTCATGTTCTCACCTGGTACCCACCTGAGTGAGGCCTTGGCTGTGTATTTGTGGTATTTGTGAACAAAATAACCATCTTTGATTGTGTGAGGTTTGCTGATCACAAATGCATTTTAATGAATGCCATTGCTGACACAGTGGCCAAATGCATGACTCCTGCATCTGCTGCAATGCTAGACAGTTTAAGCACAGCCAGCAAACAATATCTTTTCTCCATCCTGCTATCTCAAGTCACATATTTTACCAGGATAATTATGGGTTACTGGGTGATCTAGCTGGAGACTGTGTTTCTGGCAGGTAGCAGTGACAAGTGTGACGTTGAGCTAACTGCAGGAGTCCTTACTTGAAGGACTGACTTCTTACCAGCGTTTCAAATGCAGTCTGGATAATCACAGCTTGCTGAGTGCTCCTGAAAGGAAACATCCAAGGAGCCATCAGGGAGCTGATCCACCCAGATCAGGTATAAGAGTATGGAGATCAACCACACCACGCTTCTGTAATCTGAAATAGACACAGACCATAGGATGAGTTTAAGTGAAGAAAGAGTGGTCTGGAAGTCATCTGTCCCTGAAAAACATGTATCTGTCTTATCAACATGCCCAAACATTTGTGCCAGCATGACCACAAATGTCTTCCTCAGCTTCATGAAGTTACTTCTTGTCCTATCACTTACTCTTCATCAGGAACTGTAGTGATAGAACAAGGAGTACTGGGTACAAATGGAAAGAGAGGAACTTAGCTTAGAGATTAGGAAGAAATTTTTTACTGTGAGGGTGGTGAAACATCGGAACACGTTGCCCAGGGAGGTTGTGGATGTGACTGTGCTGCCACCAAGAGCACTGCAGACTGGGTCTCCTCCTCTTCCCACGGACAGAAAAAGTGTACTTTGTCAGGGGCTCTTAGCACATGCAGACACTCTGCAATGCAAAGGCAGTCTACACGACTAAAGACATCTGATTCTCAACATCCTTTAAGTTAAATATCTTATTTCTCTACTATGTTGCATATGAAGTCTTACAGACAGGTGATAAAATCATAATGATTTTTGTATAATCTGGGTATTCTTAGTGCTAAATGAATCTGCACAGAAGCAGACTGGCCAAAACGCAAAGAGTTTCTTTTATCACACAGTGGGGCAAAAAAAAATTTGAGAGAGTAAGTCCTTATGACTATTGTTACTACTACTATCAATATTAATAGTATTATCATTACAACAATAATTATTACTGTAATAACGACCATAACAAAACCAATAATAAAACTTCAGAGGAGTTTTTTTCATGTTTCCTTTAAAAGGATCTTTCCCAGGAAAAAATGAACCAAAAAGGAAATGTCTCTCAAAATCCATGAACAGGTTGAAAGAGGCTTCTTGTGACAATAATCCCATAACTTTAACTCTTGCAGTTTGAAAATACTTACTATTTTATATTGTGCACAAAAATGCCAGGCATAGAGGTATGATACTTTGGTAACTTTATATCTTTACAAATATGGACTTTAATGAACTCACAGTTCCTTTCCTGTTGAAATAATCCCTAACAACAAATAATCCCTACAGGGATTACTTAAAATGTCTCACTGGAGCAGGAAGTCCTAAATGAGAAAATCTGTTACATGAAAAATGATAAATAAAATGCCACATTATTTTGTGTTCTCTGCTGTACTCACAAATGCAATGTGATTGTTCCCAGAGCTAGGCTGGTCATCCAGAACTGTGCATGGATGAAACAAGAGCAGCACAGCTGAAATGTTGCTTGAGAGCCTGTGAGTTGCTGTGGAGCTCACATCTAGTTCCCTCATTCCCTACAGAGTAAGGAGTGAATGGCTTTTATCCCCAGAGAACTCAGATTTCCCCAAGAATGAAGCAGATCTCATCATTAACAAGGAAAAATCTGGTAAAAATTCTGCCTGAGAACCTTTCTCCTCTGGATTTTTTGCGTATGTTCTCTCTGTATCAGGGATGGGGAGAAAGTAGTTCAAAGCGGCAAAGTGTCCAGGAAAATCACTGCTGGAATGGGAATAACCACACACATTCCTGTAAGCTGTTCCAGACAAAGTCACCATTTTACAAATATTTTAAAGATTTAATAAGGTTTTTCAGAAGCCATCTGAATACTGAAAGTGAAAGAGATGCTGCTGCATATTTTATGAGATATTTTTCAACTGCAGTGATAAAATTTTAAATGCTATTTCATCTTTTTTTTTCCCCTAGAACCACTGACAAAATAATTGTTTTACAGCATTCTTAGAGTCAGGATCCATTTAATAATGTGGGGAAGTGAATACAAAATGCAAGGGAGACAGCAACTGAATACTGTTTGTTTCTCATTCAAAATTTCCCAGGAGGGCCATGCACAGAAGATTGGTTTTAACCCTTTATGTTTTTGCATGTTAGCTCCAGTCAGAAATGAAAAAGTATATGTTTAAAACATATATATTAGAAAATATTATCTGAACACACACCAAGATCTGTTATTTTTACAACTCCATTGTTTTGTTTTTGTTCTTTAAAGATTGGACAAACTGAAATATTTTATCCAAGTGCTCCTACCTTCCTTGGCTGAAACTAAAGGTGATGAATCCATCAAAATAGCAGCTCTTTTTTTTTCTTTTTTTTCCCAAGGGAAAAGTTAATACAGAGCAGAATGGACAGAATTTTGCTGAATATAGTCACCTCTAGTTAACTCATCTGTTTCTCTAACTCCATCAATGATTCCTGCTTAGGTCTCATCACCTCTTCTATTTCATCCTGCAAAATTACCTTCCACACTTCCTTTTTGATATCTTTCTATTCTTACCTGAGCTCAAATTTGTTGCATTTATAGCAAACTAAGCATGTGGATGAGATTGTTTCCTGGTGCTACGTTTTCTTCTAACAGGGCTGTGCCATGTATTGCCCTTCTAAATTTTTCTTCTAACATTTTCCGTAACATCAGGAGAGATCCTAAGATGAGTTACTAAGTCAGGGGGCTGATCAGAAGGGCTCCTGGAAAGGACAGATTTGTTGAGAATAGCAACAGGGTCTCCTTGAAATAGAAATATGTAAGGGCCCGATTTCTGTCTCAAAACTGCTCAATCTTCATTGTATTTTAACAGATCATTAGGCAAACGGAGATGTTAAGCTTTCAAAAATGAAAGAGAATGACTTGTATTGAAACAAAAGTGACGATGTCCTGGTTTTGACAGAAATAAATTATATTATCAACAGATCTGTGGGCTGTCTCTATTCAGCAGTCAGGTGAATTCACAGTGTGAGCTGCTTCTGTAGTATATAGGAGTTTTTGAAAATGTGGATAGCCAGTGTGAGAAAAACCAAATTGTTATTTAGAGATCCAAAACAAATGTCATTAGTACTATGAAAATAACAGTGCAGTGATGTCAGCTAATAGAGGAAACTTTCTGTTTCCATGTTGATTTCATTTTTGTAACACAGAAATATGTTAATATCTGTATAGATCATCTAAATCAGTTTAATTGCAACAAAATTGATTCAAAAATGACAACAGTAAAACCCCTGGAATTATATTTTGCATGCTGATTATCCTGATAAAATGATTAGTCTTACTTTTTAACTAAATATGCCTACTTTTTAGAGCTGTTCGTGAGGCAGAGGCTTAAGCACAGGCAGGTTTTGATTATATATCCTATTTTATAACAATAACCATAACTGAAATTTCAGCTTTTCTTCATGTACTATAGTGCTAACCTTAAGTAAAATTCAGTCCCTTTATTGCACCAAATCTGTCTCTTAAAAGTTAAATACATGTGGAATGATTAAATTTAAACCCCAAATCTGTCACAAATATAAAATTATCAAATTGCTGCTCTGAAGTACAAATCTATCTCTGATAAACAATGTTTCAGTTAATGCTGGCCTTGACCAAAGCAGTATTTACACACTCTCAAGGACTTTTCTGTTCCTCCTAGTGCCCTAAAAGTGAGTGGGCACAAAACCTGAGAGGTGCTTGGCTGCCTGCTAGGGCTAAACCATGACAATGAGCACTGATTCAGCTACACTGAAATACAGGGGATGTTCTAGAGAGTTTGAAGCTAATGTCAAAATGTAGAGCATTAAAGGGATAAGTGGCTCATTATAGACAATTTGATACAGTGTCAGTTAAAATAATGGAATGGTTTCATAACAAATTTAAGTAAAAATAATATAATTAATGTCGATCAATATGAGCTTATGAACAACTGATCTCGTGTGACTCAATTAACTTGGTATCTTTCATTATGACTTATTTCATAAAAATAATTGTCTGTTCCCTGTACCAAGGTTTCTGCAGGGTTGTTTGACCTGGTTAGATCAAGGAACATGAATAATACAAAATCAGTGTAGCATGTATCAAGAGATTGCTCAAGTCAGATACACCAAACTTAAATTGTTTATGGAGAATTTATCTCCTAGGCAGCTCCAGTGAGTCTTGGAATGAGAAGTTTTTGAAAGAAATCTGAAAACACTATTGCTTTACTCTTTGGCAACTGAAAATTGCAGGTATTCTTGAAAAAATAAAACAGGCAAGTCTGCAAGCAGTTTCAGCCACTTCATAATCCAAGTCCATTAAAAAAATTCTTATCCATAAATCCACTTGTTGGGATATTAAGATAATGGTTTGCATCTAGAGAAGGGATATTAAAGGCTAAAATGCTGTTTAGATGCCAAGTTCCCTTGGGCAGCACCCTTTTAAAGAAGGGACACAGATGATCTGCTCAATGCAAAACATTTTGGTTTTCTTCCCAGGCTGGCTATGATGGGAACTGACAGTGATGGGACACTTTGTGGTGCTACCTGTGGTCCTGGACCTTTCTGGTGTAGTAGAATGAGTACTATGCAGAGAATGGAGATTTGTGCTCTAATAACGATTTCTGAAAACAGACCTCTTGGCTCTGTCCTATTATTTATCTGGCAGTAGGAGAAAGCATTTTGGCACCCCAGATTCTTATTTCAGCTTCAATAGAAATAAAATGCACATGGGTGGGTTTGAAGAACCCAAGCTGCTTACTAGGAATACACCAATTTATGAGGAAGAAAATGCTTCAGTAGCTGTGGTTTATTTCCCATTTTAGATATTTGTATGTCTGGTGTAGAAATTAACCAGAGGTACTCATTAAAGACTTTTATTTCATAAGAGCATCAGTCTAGGACCTTGTACCTGTATTCATGGATCCAGTGTCTGCTTAGATATCCTTGTTTCTCTCTGCTGGCAGTAAGGGATCTCAGTAAAAGTGAAGACATAAGCCTTGTAGATGGCTGAGTTGAACAAGCTGATACCCACACTGGCTGGTGATTTCCCAGCAAGCCACAGCCAGCATCCAGATACCCTGAAGACCCAAATTCAAAATCACTGAAGGCGCAGGCTGCCTGGTATGTTGAAATATTCAGCTTCTTACAGAGTAGGATTGCAGCTGCTCGGGAAACAGTAACAGAAAGAAAAGAACAACTGAGGCATCTCTGGCAGGTATGGGGAGGACCTGCTACACCTCAAGAGTTCCTGGTGTGCTTAATTCTGAAGAGATGAGTAATTACTTTCCTCTCCAGCAAGGTGCTGAAGCACACATTTAGCGGCAACATCAGCGTTGGCCAATGCTCTTTCAGACAATTTGCATGACGCTGGGTAAGTGGCTTAAGTACTTTGCTAAATCATGGCCACAGGGCAAGAGGCAATTCCCACTTTACATACCGTGCTGCTAATAGCTTTTCTGATCTCTGTAATGGAGTACTGAGGGCACAAAACACAATTAAATTAGGAAAAAAAATAATAACAAAGCACTTAGCGCTGCAGTATTATATCTTTGCATGATGGAATTCCTGTAAAAGGGCAGCTAATCAGTTTATTTACTTCCAGGAAAGAAGGCTGTTTCCTAACAAAACCAAAACCCAGCCCCATCACTCAGGTACAATTTTATCTGGTCACTGTGTAAGAGTACACAAACAGCTTACAGCTGGGCCAAATCAGGCACTGCCACACTCACTTTGTCAATGATGCTATCATTATAGAACAGATGTTATTAAAAGGCAAGAAAAGCAAGACGAGCTAAATGGATGAGACTTTGTCCCTTGTCCCTTTACCCCAGGTTAACCATCCATCATGAGGTGAAGAAGATACCTTGACCTTGCTGGAGCCCATGAGCAGATTGCCATTGATTGCAACAGTACCACGGCATAAAGTTGTATCTCATAAATATTTCTGAGCAAAAAAATGACACATGAATTATTGAGAGACTGTCAGAGGCTAAGCAGCACTCTTTCTTACTTACTCCGTTCAGATTCTAGTCTCTGTAAAGTAGATGTTAGAAAAGAAAGAGAATAGAGTTTAACTAACTGAAAACGTACATTACTATGTAAATTTTGCTATAAAGCATAACTTTTAACTAACTGTGAAGGTATATTACTATGTTGATTTTGTTATGAAGTTGTTATTTTTGGCCCTCTTAATATTGCCATTGGTATTATCACTGAAAATACCATAAACATAAATCTGTAAGTAAGGTTATAAAAGGTGTGCCTGAGCTAAACTAAATGTCAGTAAGAAAATACAGTGAACACTATTAAAAACCAGGCGAAGACAATGCAAATTAAACAAAACCCCTGCTCTATACAAGATACACCCCAGCAAGCACGTGTAAAATTATTTAAAACAAGCCTGACGACATTCACTGAAGTATAAAGCTGTGTGTGTTCTTCCTGGTTCTTGCCTTAAATACCCAGTTTTAAATTATTTTCAGTACTGGATTAGTTTTTCCCTGTAAAGCGGCGAAGCTGGGCAGCAGTCTCAGTACCTCCAGCAGCTCATCCTCCCGGGCAGCTGGGTCAGCTGCTGGTCAGTGGAACTTCTCTTATCTTCCCCTTCCCTGCAGTCTCCTGTGCCTGGGCCTGCTGCAGATACTGAGCAAAACATTGGCGTGATGCCAACGCTGGGGAAAGCAAAACACACATGGTAAACTACTGGGAGTTTAAATAACAGCCAAAGCAAAATCCAGATTCAGGCATTTATGTTTAAAGGCTTTTTGTTAGGGTTTATTTTTGTGTTAACCATCCAGAAAATAAATCTTTGGAATAACCGGTCAGTCATTTCCCAGCGGTACTGAGCCCAGATGGGAAAGGATGTGTTTGTTCATCATTTCTCTTTGATCCAACTTGCTCTTTCCTTTAAAAGCCCACCTTAAAAAGTCAAGTAACAAATGAGTGGTTGGACATTTTATGACTGTGCCTCTCATCTGTCACTGCTGCTAGTTTTGTGTGACAGAGTCTTGTTAAAGTTGGACCAGGCTCTGTATGGGTAGTTTCATTATTAGTGAGAAACTTAAAATCAGGGTTCTCAGAAGGTGGTAGTGTTATTGCATCATGTGTTTATTGCCTAACATGTTTTCAGGGGTTTTTTTGACAGTACTACCACTAATTTTCATGGTAAAGACATCTTGGTAGTTGGTCTCCCTGTTAGAGCTGCACAGACACCACTGAGAGTGAAATAGGCTTTTGAGGGGTTTGGGAACTCCCCAGGGGAGCTGTTCTTTCTGTAGCTGATGTCACATCTGAAAACTGTTCAAACGAAAACCTCCGGTGCTCTGTGTCTCAATGTCAAGCTGGCTAACCTCCTTCTACAGCAGCTTAAAGATTTTTCCAGCCTTAAAGAATCTTGTTTGGGTACAGAAGACTTACAAGACACTCAGTCCCATGGCTCAGATCAATATTTGTTTTGGAAAGTTTATCTGGAGGTTAGATGTTTTTTGAAGTAGTTTTTAAGAGCTGCTCAGGGCCTGCAGTGCTAGGAATAATCTGGATGGAGCAGGATTAATGGGCTGAGCACAGGAGAGGTGTTCAAAGTCACAATGTACCAAAAATCATCATCTGAGCATTGGTTGTGCAGAGAGCAATATGTCTGCACAGGTGATCTGGCTTTCAAGTCTTGTAGATTTAATCTTCAATTCTAGTTTATATTTAAAATGTCAGCTGAATTTTATTGGTATGCGGGAAACATTTAATCTTACTCTTTTATCACTGAGAACACATTGCTGGTGATTTAGGGCTTAGTTAGCTTGTAAGAATTGCTTTATGTTGCTGAAGATTATTGGCCATATTCAGTCAGCCTAAATTCCACCTTAGCCTCTGAATCTAGTGTTTCTGACAGGCTGGATCTTGAAAGCTCCTAATTCAATGCCTTTCACCCTGTGAATTACTTTGTCCACAGAAGTAGGTGAAATTTAGGCTTTCAAAGTATTCCCCTTTCTTCTTTAAAACCAGAAAGACAGAGAGAGAAGTGCAGTCCCTATAAATGTGTTTCTTGTATTCTGGGCACCCGCCATGAATAATTGTGTCCATGTAGTGGTACAAAGAAATCACTTGTGGATCTTCAAAAGAAGCTTTTTCAAGAGAAGTGAGAGGGCTATGACAGATGAAAGCAAAAGAAAAAAAGGAAAGGCTTTCTGTCCCAGACCTCTAGAGCTTACCAAGAAAATATGATAATAGTTAGTTTCTTGGAGTATGGCGCAAAGTGAGTTTCTGCTAATACAGCTCTTCTAAAGAAAAGTTTCTGGGAAATTGTGGTCCATCAGAGCTGATCAGCAATGCAGGGTTGGTCTGAAAGTCACTGCTCAGGGGAATTTGTATGCATGAAGCCACACTGAGTGGCTTTTACTGTGACATGGCTCTCAGAGATGCTGTCCACTCCTGGAAACAGAATCAGAATTTTGCAGTGGTACCAAGACACTTGAAAATGGAAAGACTTTGTTGGTGTTAGAAAGCATGGTATAGAGAGGATTTTAATTTCCTAGATCACTTGCATATCACCATATAAATTCAGTTACAACAAAATTTCTTCGCAGTACTGAAAAATCACACAGGAAGCCCCTTACTCCTAATTTTCTAAGATGTTTCAGATGAGCTTGTGTTAGTAATGAAGCGAGACTTTTTCTTTGCTGGAAGTTTTTAAAGAAAATTTTGTTTTGCATAGATAAGTCTGGAAAAAACACAAGAAGACAGGCTGCTGGATGTCAGATGAGGAGAAGCAGTAGGTGTCTGAGTCATCTTCCAGAGTTTGTCCTTATGTAACCTCAAAAATGCTTCTAGTTTTCTAAGAAAAGGGCTGTGAAGATGTCATTGCTCAGTTTGAGGAAGATATTTTAAATTCCAACAAAATACTTTGTTACTTCCATGAAAAGGTCTGAAAAATGCAAAAAGAATCTTTTCATTAAAAATGGCATGTGATCCAGTTTTAAAATTAGATATACACTAGAAAAACTTCACTGAAGGGAGAAGAAGCCACAAGCTTCATTACAGGAGCTCTTCCAGTGTTCTTTTCTCTCGTTAATCTCTTCCTCTAAGAAGCAGAAACCCTGGGAATATATGAACTGACACATCAAATTGCAGTGTGGGGAGAGGAAATACATCGGGCTGCTGTGTGGCAGACCCATGCTCAGAAGTGACACTGAGAGCTTCACAACCTTTCTGGAAGAACAAACTGTCTCTGTTTCAATCAGGGCCATGGACCTTCTCCGAGTGCTTGGCCATCCTTCCACCTCCCTCCTGTGACTCGGTTTCATTGCCAAGGGAAACCAGGTGGAGCTGGAACTACATAACTTCTTTGGGCTTCCTTCTTTCCCAGACACGTGGGCTAGGCTGTAGGAAGAATGGCAGCAAATGATTTTCCTCTTCATGGCAAACAGTGCAGGGGAGCTTGAGCTAGAAGGATCACTTCTGGCTAATCTCTTGGGGACCTTGGAGGATGATAGAAAAGACAGGATTTTGTCCCAAGAACATACCAGACTACAGAGAAAGCACACTTCAGCAGGTACTTGAGCAGAAATAAGGATTTTCTGGTGAATGTTTCTTGCTTCTGCTTCTTTTCAGTGGCCAGATTACAGAACTCCATTTTCTGTTAGCTACAATCACTGTAAGTGCCTAATTGAAAACCTGGCACTGTAGCAAACCTGAGGAATTGAGAAGACTGCACATTTCTTCCTTTTACATCTAGTGAAAGAAGAAACAAAAAGGAGAAGGCATAAATGTGAGAAACGTGGGGGAGCATAAGACAAGTTTTAAATGAAAATAGATTCTTATTCGCAAATCTGTGAAAGGGAAACAATTTGATTCAACAGGTACCTTGGTGTGAGCAGCATGGTTTAAACCAAAATGAATTGGTCCAGAACTGAAGGCTTCCAGAGTTAAATACCACTTTTGTGGGGATTAAAACCTGTCCAGTAAGCAGAAATAATGACAGGTTTAGAGCCTGGGAACCATGTCCGTTGCCAAAGCACTGTGAATAGGACTTGTATGTAAAAGATATATTTCATAGTCATTCTTTCCACTGGCAGTGGAAGTGGAAGTGAAATCCTTCCACTTTGAATTCCTGCTTGACACTAGTCAGACAAATAATTCAGAACTCAACATGTACAGTACAAATAGATTTATTTAATGAGGGGATAGCAAAAGGAACTACCAGGGCTGTATCAGCTTAAGTAGGTAAATTTTAGTATACACTTAATGCTGAGATGTGTAGCAAATGATTTTTAATACCTCCTTCTCCCCAGGTATGAGCAATTTCAACCACAGTTTATCAGGAGCCCACTCTCTTTGCTGTGAATAGCACAGTGCAAAAGATAACATGTTATTCCCTCCTGCTGCCTGCTTGCAATTACCTTTACTAATCTGGGATCACTGAAGTAATACATTTCATGTGAATCACAGTTGTTTAATTCCTATACTGCAGTGGGATAAACCAGCCCAAATGGAGACCTTCTCTTCTTTTTTTTTCCAGACAGGCAAGGAAAGCAAAGACATAAAATCCACTTAGGTTGGAGAGATGCTGTCCATTGATTCCAGTGCCTGCCGAAGTAAAAAAAAAACCTCTGGAAGTTATGCACCCAGTACGGGGGCTTTTGCAAACCTCACTAGGCATCTGCCTGCATCTTTAAATGTCAGATACTGTTATAAATGTGGTTGTCAGTGAACTGCCCAAGACAACATGGGAAAAACACAGGGTACCAAATCTCAGTTCCCCTGTATTTCAAGCTAAAAACATCTTCTCCTTTAATACCTACAGATTTCAGTACCTGTGTACTATACAGCCAGGCATTTAAGATATTTAAAAAAAAAAATCTTGTTTTAAGCAGTTGTTGGACATGAGGTACAATAAAGTTTTTGGTGATTGAAGAATCACGATAACATGCAACTTTTCAGGCACAGAAACTTTGCATTGCCTTGGTAACAGGTAGCTCTCAATTGCTTTCAGCCAATTAAATGACTTCTTAATTTTCAGTTCGTTTCCATTGTTGGGTTGATAGTATGATTTGAAATCAGCTTTGTGACTACACAGCTGAATGTGAAAGAAGTTGATATCACTTAAAATAAGTCTGCAAAAAACACTCTATGAATGTGTCTGATTAAAGAATTTGAGATGATTTCTTCTTTGGTTGTAATCAGAACAATATGAAATCTGTTGCTGGTTGGTGAGAAGGAAAGAGATGCTGCTGAATGTCCTGTAGAAATGCTTTATGTGCTATGCCTGGATGCAAGTTTGTTTGAGAATATATTAGGAGGGAACCTGCTTAGATTTTCTCTTTTGAATTATAACAGTTAAACAAAATGCTTTGTCTTCTAGATCCGCGTAACTGAGAAAAAAGAAACAGCCAAAAGGAGCTCTGTGCTCAGCTCTGGAGGTTAATGTATGTAAATATGTACGTCTGCTCCATGTACAGGTGCAGGGCTGGGGAAGTTGGGGTTAGAAAGCAACTGTTATCAATTAATCTTGGGTAGAGCTGATTTAGTTCAATTAGTTCCCCACTGCCATGCTCTTGCCAGTAGAGTGCTGCAAGTCAATCCTCCCCCTGCCCTTTTTCACCCGAACCCATCCACTGTGAGGAAGTGTGTGCAGCCCCTCATGGTAGGGTGTGGTGGGTGAGCAGACAAGGGTAGGAAAGCAGCAGGTGCACAGACCATGCGTGGGAGCGCAGGACTCCACACTCTCTGTTCCGCGTCTAAGGTACATAGAAGTTGCTTTCTGGGGAAAACATCACTAGCACCATTCAGTTAAAAAAATTCCACAAAAGTAAGGGGAAAAAAAAAAGGATGAAACTATTCTGTATTCTGTACAGCAGAGATGGAAGATCACAAACTTAATTCATATTTACAACAAACACGAATGTCTAATACATTAGAGTGGTGTCCTAAAGCTGGAACACAGATCTATGCTAAAGTTGGAACACAGATCTATCTCCCTTGCCAACAAAAATACCTGAATGATTAATTAATGATAAAAGGTAAAACAGAACCAAGTCCTAGCTCTAAATGAGTAATTTCTGTTTGACTAAGACTATAGATTTCACACTATAACTGTTTTGATTTGCATAGCTTTAGAAATTATGCATATTCAAAATATTTTCCTGGAATTCAAAGACCTTTCTCATATTTGTTTTAAAACTAATTCCAGCTCTTCTCTGATAAAGTAATTAGGGAAAACTTAAATTTTATTAGATCTATCTCAGATTAAATTATTACAGCTCTTTGCTAAGCTAATTACTTAGGTACTATATACTGTAAATTAATTAAATTAGCATTGTATGAGAGAATTTATTATTTTTTTTCTGAAGTGTGGGTTTGGATATATTGAAACTATTTTAATGTGTTAAGAACAATAAAATATGCATTGTTTGGGTTTTTTATAATGCTTTGTGAGCTCAATTACTTGAAATGTCCATAAAATACAAAGGACTTATTGCAGTAAAGCTTCTACCTCTATCCACACGAGATCATATTTCCAAGCACAGAGACTTGCCTTATATCACCAACGCATCTTCAACACTGGCCTTAGAGAGCTATGCTGCTCTTTATGATATAAAATTAATTGCCTTATATTCAGGGGCCAGATTTTGAGAGATGCTTAGGTATTAGTTTTACATTGACATCCCAGCTTTACTTTCCTAACTTTTCTGTGTATTGGTTAAAAATATTGATGCATACTTCTTTGTGCCCTCAAAGATATAGATATTAATAAGTATATTAGGTAGTTTAAATGCTTTTTCTGCTGTGTATATTCACAGTTTCACTTTAGCTTTTCAATTTGGTATACTATAGACTTTTAAAAACCAATGAATAAAAGAAGGAATATTTTGGATAGCAAGTGTCCTAAAATAGGAAGGAATAATTTATTACCTAAATTACCTTAAAATAGACAAATCCATAAAATGACATTTGCATTTTGGTTTTTTTAATTTATACACTTTTGCTCATACCTCAGAAATATGTACATGCTGCTGTCCCAGTTTGGCAAAGCCCTTAAGCACATGTTTAACCTTCAGGGATGCTCTTTGATATCTAAGTGTATGAACTGATAATTGACTGCACATGCTGTAAGAGCCTAGATCACTTAAAACCACCCTGCAATTTGTTTCATCGAATTTGTCCGTTTGTGTTTATGGTAACAAGTCTGCAAAGCCTTACTGAACAGACAAGACCTGCTGGAAAGGATTGAACCTCTAAGATGTGCCTTGCCAGGACTGATGCCCTGTCATCAGCAATAGCATGAGACCCAGAGTGCAGCAGCTTAGAAGCAGCCCTTTGCTTTTCACGGATTAATTGGAAAAAATTCCAGACTCTCAGTCCTAACACACTGACCTGTTTAGCATTCATTTACACTGTCATCATGGACCTTTTGCTAGTCAGAGGTTGGTGTCTAGAGGGATTCATTTTGTAAAGAAAATGAACATTTGGTGGAGTCAAGTACTGCATGCAGCTCTGTACTTTTACAAAGAGCAGACCTGGAATCTTCCTGCTCTGTTCAGACAAAACCAAAACCGTTTACAGGCTTACACTTTCAAGGCCTTGCCAAAAGCTTGGTTCAAAAGCTTTTTCTCTTTTCTTGTTGTGAGTGCAGCTCATTCTTTCTTCTTGACCCTTTGCTTTCTCCATTCTTTCTCACTCTGACTGATGCATACAGGGAAATCTCTCTACTCAGTTAAACCCTTCATGGATCTCTATTTTGGATTTTGGGTGTTAATTTGTCAGCCAATTAGAGCAGGTTCAGCCTTGAGTGAACATTTTTATGATAGACTCAAAATGGATTTCAAAATGAGGAAAGTGAGCAGGGGGGTTAGGGGAAGGCAGGGTTTGGTCTGACACCCACAAACGTCCTACACCAGTGCTTATTTGCCGTACTTTAAACTGCCTCTGAAGCTACTTGGTTCTAGAGGAGAAATTTCTTTTCCTCTTTTTTTTTTAACAGTGAAAAGTAAGACTACCTGTTGCACTTACCACTTTCAGTGCTGTTTATCTCACGCTGTAAAGCTACTTCATATTCTATAAACACATTTCTTCATCATTGTTTTCTCTTTTGCACCCATCTCTGTTAATCAACTGCTCCTTATGTAACATAGACTGTAATGAAAATACATGACACAAACTGCTCCAAGCCACAGATCATGAACCTCTCATCTTGCACTTTCCACTCAAGAAGCATTTTGTTTAAATTATGTGCATTCTGTTCATTCTGCCTTCCATTAGAGTAACCAGGTAAGGTAATTGGGCACCTAGCAAATGTGGCAGCTGCAGGCAAATAATCATAGCTCCAGCACCTGCTCCCATGGCAACTGATGTGTTTACACTCACAAAAGTACACATTTTCTTCCTTCTACGCAGTAGAGGAAAGAAGGATTTAGAGCTACAAGGAAGGAGCTTACAAGGATAAATGTTTAAGCAAGTGGTTGGAAGAAACAGTACTTGTTCTTTGGAGTGAAAACATAGGCAGTGAAAATTATAATAAGGAGCTGTTATCAGACAACAATTATGCATCATCTTCACCTCTTGAACTCAGCGTGAAGAGGCAACTCTCCGAGGCAGATCTCATTCCCTTTAACACAGTTCCTCAAGAGAAAGGGGAGGCAGGTGGGATTCCAGAAGTTGGTGCTTCAGCACTGCTTCTGCAGATGTGACTCCAGTGCCACTGCAGAGGCATCATGTTTAGAGAATATTTTGCAATGACTGCTCTTTCAGAAGTTAAAAACTATTCCTTCAAAGATACCATGTAAAAAAATATCATCGCTACCAGCTTTGGCTGCAAGTTTGTACATCTGTTGCACCCACTTTTGTGTTGCCAAGTGACAGAGAGAGATGTGGGCAGAAGTTTAGGGCCTGAGCTATGTGCATACAGGGAAATGAAAAGACCTTTTACCTTTCCTTGCCTTCCTGACAGCTCAGGATCCTCTGCTTCTCCTGCAGTAAATCCAAGGCAGCCAATATACAAGCACCATTTTCACTTGCCTGCCCACACATACTCTAAATTTAAATAGAAGAGAGACCTGACCATGCTGGGAATTTACAGCAAAGGAATGTCTGATCCTGTGGGTGGTTTAGGAAAAACAACTATGAGGCAAGCACAGATGAAATTGTAGGAAAACTGGTCAGGGGTAACAGAGTTGACCTTGCTTAAATTCTCATGTGGAAAACGTGGGCATAAGAGAGCCTTAAGCTCTAGAAATGTATCTGTCATATTCTTTCAAAAGATGGTGCTCTGAATGAGTTTCTCATAAATAAACATTAAGAAATGCCAGTCCTGTATTTCTTAGACTTCTCTTTTCCTTCTGTTAGCTGCTCATCCTAATGAACACTTTTTCCTTTGCACTGTGTCTCTTGGTTGACTCAGAAGAGATTCCAGTCACTAGAGTAACAAACCTGGAACAAATAATTTATAAGCACTTCCTCAAGCACGGAAGTCTGGACTGATGAAATAAGCAGTTAGGATACTTCTGACATTCTGTAATGAGCTGGGAATCTTGAAAGGAGAAATTATAGCAGTGCAGCTGAAGTTGAATACATCTGCTCCTCATTACCAGGAATTGTTCGAGCTTAGAGAATCACATAAGTTGGACCAAATTTGGCATTTCTGAACCAGGACTGGTGACTCATTGGCTGTTTATGACTGCAGCGTACCCCAAAGTTATAAAAGAAACAGACCTGTTAGGATTGCAAAGTTCTGCATCCTTACCTGATAAAGGAGGAAGAAATTATATGTCCTCTCCATTTAGCTACCATTCAGCAGGATTCTGAGGGAAGATGTTAAAATGTCTCGGTTTAAGACTGTGATTTATGATTTAAGCAATGAGAGCTGGTATTGCAATGAGACCCTCTTTATTCATATGCAAATTCACCACAGTGGATCTGTGCTGGGGCACTGGTCTCTCCCTGCAGAGATTTCATTGCCAGACTGTTTTTTAAATGTTCTGACTCGTTTCTTCAGATAAAAAGTTTTGTAATGGCCAAACAAATGGAGTACTTCAATAGTATTCAGCACATCAGGACTTAGCTCTGCAGAAGTTGCCCCTGGCTCTGCCATACGTGGTGTAGGTGATGTGGTGCACGCTTTTTTTCCTCTGCCCCTTTTTCAGATTTTCTAGGTATGGAATATTACTCATCTACTTAGTGTTGCTTAGGAATACTACATGTGCTGCAAAAGTTTTTGATTTTTTTTGGTCCAAATTATCTGTAATTTTGAGATTATAATGATATTACTTAATTACTTTCAGATTTAATTTCTGCTATCAAAAATGCCTGGCTGCAACCCTTTTAGAAGAGGTGTGACAGACTTGCCTTAGTGATTGCTCATAAAATGTCAGTTACACCGAAGTGACATCAAATGAAAAGGTTAGATGTGGTACCCCATATAAAGGTAATAGAAGATATTAATATATAGCTACCAAAAGACTTCATTGATGTTTTAATCGCTTTCTAAAAAGATTCTTCTGGTACAGTTTTTTTTTGAGCAGATTCAGTCATTTCTGCTCATTTGAAATGCACTAATTCAGTGCAGTCTCAGTGGGAATAGTGTCACAGCACAAAGATGTACAAAAGAGTTTTATATTATTTAGGAGGACTGAATCCAATACCTTACTTAGGGAAAAACTAATGATGGACTAATAAAAATATCTTATTCTTCCTTAATACATGAACGACACTGGAGTAATATGAAAAAAGGCCCTACAAACTATAGACTAATTTGCTCCATCAAGATGTAAACATTTTGCAAATAGTATGACTTTACCAGTTTCATTTTGGAACAGAAAAATTGTGGCAATTTGAAAAAGTCTTCTTCCAAAGTTTTCTAGATAAAATTTGTGTGTAATTTCTGTATAATTTTTATTTCAAAGAAAAGTATTCTAAAACAAAGTAAAAAAAAGTCAACAGTGAAAAATGTTGTTTGGCAATGTATTTTCTTGTTTTGAATTTCGTGTTTCAAATTTCACATGTAAATTATTAGTATGTCAGTTTTTAAAGAGTTTCACTTCTGCCCAAATGACTTATGGCTTATTTTTCAATTTGTTGGCCAATCAAGGTAGTGTAATACAGGCTACAGGAATAAAGGAGAGGAGAGCCATTTGATTTTTGATATCCCTTTGAAGACATTTTTTACATAAGTTAGAAAAACCCGAAGTAAGTTTTTTTAAAAATTCAGTCCTGTAAGCAGTATGAGGAAGTGACTTTTGTGTGCCTGTATTTGGGGAGTACAGTCTCTGCCAGAACAGGGGTGCAAGCTGCTGCAGAAGCATTCTGAACATACACTGAAGCTTCCACAAGATCAAATGAAAAATGAAGCGGATCAGTGAAAAAAAATTTTAAGTGTGGCTTTTTGGTCAGGACATACTTAATTTATTGAAATACACAGTGGATTTTTGTGAATTTTCAGAATGTCCTTTTTCACGATATGTATAATTTGTGAATCTGTGTTGACATAGAGTGCCACTGTGGGAGAGGAACCCCAGAAGGAAACCCAAAGGCATAAGCCCACTAACACTTGCACTAATGTTTTTTCAGCTGTAGGAACCAGCCTCTTCTCTCCCAGCCCCAGTTCAGTTACTCTCAGCACATTGGATCAAACAGGACATCTGTGTCATTGCAGACCCAGATTGGCTGTACAGACAGCTCAACCAGTGATGCATACCTAATGATGTTGTAATTGAATCACACATCAATACCTTGTGCTATCAGTGCTCAGTGTAATCCCAGCCAACATAATTCTAATCATTTAAATGACAACAGTGAAGATAACATGAAAGCAATACAATTTCACTGTGTTACTCTGCTCAATGTTCTCACAAGCAAATTTTCATGGTAAGTGGTTCAATGAAGGGATGGGAGCTCTGCCCTTGGTCAGCACTTGGATAAGGGTGTGCAAATCCCCTTCTTGCCCCAAAGTGCTCAGGAAGGGGAAAGGATGGGTTTATTTAAGGTAAAGTTAAAGCAAAAGACAACAAAACCTGCCATTTTTTTTCCCCATCCCCCACCCCAGAGGCTGCAGTCTGAGCACTTATTTCTGCTTTTGTTAGATTCAAAGGTCTTATCAATAGTTTACTATTATTACTGTAGGCAGGCTAATGGGATCCGAGTTTAATTAAGGACTGTATTTAATTTGGTTTTTTTATCATGACTTTAAAAAAACCAAACAAACCACAAACAACCAAGAAACCTAAGGCAGCCATTCATCAAACATGTTCCTATTAAAAGTGGCATTTGCTCTGCATCTGGAAAAGGCAAAGGAATTTGCAATACCGAACTGTGGCTTTCTGAGTTGCTGCTGGAAATAACCTTTCCAAAGCCCTGTATCTCTGTTGCATCCTGAAGTTTTCCTCCTTCTCTTACGTTTGAAAGACTGTTCCCCCTCAGGATAAGTCAGGGTGCATCTCCTCTATGGTCACAGACATGTAGGCTTATTTCATAGATCCCCTTTTGACCTTTTCCTGTGAGGTTCTGCTGGAACTCTGTACTGAAAGACCTCCATAAGGCTCAGGAAACCAGAAATCAGTGGAAAATGTTTTTTAGAGAAAAAGGGAGAGATGGCCAAAGCATAGCAGCTGCATTTGGTTGTCTCCATCCTTGGTGAAGGGCCTTGGCAGTCCCTTGGATATAGCTGCCTTGCTCTGCCAGAGCCCTCATGGTGATTCCCGGGGGACCTCCAGCAGCAGCAACTCCTCAGGGCACTGCTAGTGAAGCCTTTTTTCTGTCATTTTGCTGAGAAGTCCTATTCAGAGTTCCATATACAGTATTTCAAAGCTCATGGATACCTTGTGCAGCTCGGTTAATATTTGGAATCTGCTTTCTGAGAGAAAGTCTGCAGGATGGAGTCACTGTCACTGCCATTCGCTGCTGCACAGGGACCAGCAAGTGCAATTGAGGTTAATTGACCACCCAGGCACTGTGGTCTTTGCTTCACACCACGTGATAGAAAGGTTAAAAACAGACTGAGGCAGTGTCCAGAGCACAGAAAGGAAACAACACAGATCTACAGAGGAGCTTAAAATCTTGGGAACATTTTGAAATTTTTATACTTTGAAGCATCAGAATGCACAAGAAAGGCTGTTTCTATCTGAGCTTTCTTTTTTTTTTTTCTTTTTTTTTTTTTTGTGACAGGAGCTAGTGTATTATTGGAAAAACATGAGGGTTCTGTCTTACAGGAATGTATCATCTCAGCTGAGGATAAATTCAGAAAATGGAGCAATTTCATTTGCTGTCAAAGTGTCCTACATGAAGGATTATACACTTTTTTCACTTTTGTAGAAGCAAATGTATTTTCCATATTTTGACAGTTGATGGCAAAAAAAAGTCTTAAGATTGTTGTTCTAGAAGTAATGTTAACATTATTTCATGAAATGTTCTGTTTGCAACCTAATGTTTGACAATCCACTAGGATTGCAAAACATTCTCTTCACACAACATAGTCTTATGATAAAACTCTTGGTAACTTTGATGCTCTGGCCAAAATCACTCCCTCATTTGCTAGAGAAGGTAATGATGCTTTGATTTTTAGGGAAAGTGTCTTGCCTTTCTGAGTAAATATTGCCATTGCAGTTACTTGCATTTCATCATCCATACGAGCATAAAACTGAACTGATACAGCTGGACCTACCCGAGGGAATAACAAGAACTGCCCAAAATTCTCCCTAGAGTTCTCTGGGTTATAAAGGTGAGACCTCTGAGGTCTCTCTAGTTATGAAGGTGGTTCAAAGTTCTGCAAGTCACCAAATTTTAAGCTAGTTGGCTGCTGCAAACCAGTTCACTGTCCCATCCGTGCGTGTGACTGTTTGGGGGTTCTCAGACCCCTCAGGGAATAAACAAATTAAACTGTTCCCATAGGCACACCCCTAATGCCCAGAGACTCCACAATCAAATCTCATAACTGCAGCTCACTTCCAACACTTGCCAGAGAGTCACTGCTGGACTCCTTCCTGGAGGGGAAATTATCCGAAGCCTGTAATTTTCTTCAAGTGTGTGGTAACTCTTGCTGGCATTAGTGGGAGGTAGTAGAAAATACAACCACCTAAGATGACTTTACTCAAGCTATAGGGATAATTTGCACTGTCAAGAAAAGGACTGCACCCTGCCCGAGGTCAGGCTGACTGGGCAAGAAAAGATCTCCAACAGCTCAGCTGCTCTTTCAGTCAAGTGCTGCCCACTTGCTTAGTGCCAGCATTTCAGAGAGAGTTCCAGACAAATGTAAATGTCCTGCAGGCAGGTGTTTATTTGAATTTTCATCTCTTCATCTGTATAACATGCTTTGAATGTCTCTGCAGGCTACTAATAGGCATGGGGATGTCACTTAAACTACAATAAACAGAAACTCTGTGGCTTAAGGGAATGGTTGGTTGTGCAGGGGAGGCAAGGTCTGATTGGCTTTTGACACTGATCACCTTCCTTGTGGCTAAAAACAGTCCCTAAAAGAAATGGCACATAGATGTGGGAAATATAAGAACCTATATTTTCTTTGCTTCTACTGTAACTACTGAAAATATGAGGAAAACTATTGACCAGTCATCCCAAATTTTCTTATTGTTAGAGAGGTAAAAAGTACACTTAAATGTGCTGCTGTTCAAAATGCTTTGCTGATGTGATGCATAAGATGGGGCACAAAAAGGGTCATTTTGCACCAACTGACTGTGGAGGCTCTGGCAGACTTGCTTAGAAAGCTTAGAAAGACACTCGTGGCTCTAAGTTGCTCATATTAAGCCCAGCTACTTTCCTGTTGGACCCTTGGCTTTTATTATCCATTACTTCAGCTCTAACAGTTCTTGCCTGCCTTTTATTTTGACAGACTGCATTGCTTGGATACTAATACTGTATTTCTTTTGAATTTAATCTGCCAAAATGGAACAAAGCTATTTTCTTGAGTACAATTTCTTTCTCAAACCAAGGACATTTGGCCTTTACAACAAGCTGCATAGGTTGCAAACATTTTAGAGATTGTAACTTTGTTATGGGGAAGGGACATAAAACAGTCAGGTTTGAAATATTTACAGCTGAAGGGAGTGCAGAATGGGTAATCAGCTTTCTACCAGAATTGGATATAAGATCAAATTATAGAGATGTTAATAGGACCCTTTATGGTGCTAGAAAATTTCCTGCCACTTTCTGAGACCGGACTTTGCTTTCCTTCATGGCAAACGTCTTCCATCTTTGTGTTCGTCCACATTTCCGAAGTGTAAATGACTTACGGATGGCCCAACAAATTCTAAGTTAAATTACATCCAGTGCTGCACTGAGGCGTATTACTCAATGCTTTCTATCCATCACCTTTGAATTTATAGCAGCTTTATCCATCCATTTGAGGGCTGAAGCCTTCTGTTCTTGGCATGTTTCTTAGAGGTTTTCTGAAAAGTTTGATCAAAAACCAATTTGTTTACTTTTAAGAATGAAATATAAAATTTCCAATTATTTTGAACAGCAGTGGTTCTTCAAGTATTAAGGTAAGAAATGTGCAATTCAACAAGATCAAGCTAGAGGAGTTTCTTTCATCCTCACTATGCAAATCCATTCAAAGTTGTTGATAATCACCTGTTGATAGTCTTTGGAAATGCAGAGAGATAACACAACTGTATTATATATGTTTCTTCATCTTGCTTCATTTATAGAACCATCTTTAAATTCTTGCATCTGAGCAAAATGAATTTTCCTTTTACAGATGCTCTTTTTCTTTGTCATAATAATTTTTACCATAAGGAAAGAGCATTGTTTGGAAAGCAAGGAGAAAATGTAACATTCTCAATTGTGAATGTAACATTTCTAAATGTGATATTTAAATTAAGTCAAAATTTTGCAGAATAAGTGTCATTATCTTACACTTATAGTTGAAGTTCAGATTGAAATATATTACTTGCTCAAATTCTTTTGGAAGCTAAATATACAGGTGAGCTGGACTACATTGAACAAGACCTTGAAAATGCAGATATCAGCTCTCCAGGACAAGCAAATTTTACAGTTATTGAAATAATCTATCATTATTATTGCTGCTAATGAAACACCATGATTTCATCAAGTCTTCAAAGTAGTCATTGAATATAATATTGTATAGCATTTCATTATTACAAAACTGTTCAGGCCTTCTGAGGAAGATGGAAAATGTTGTTTTCCTTTGTTTTGTATAGATTTTTTAAATTAATTAATGAATCAAGTTGAATTCATCATGGACAAAAAAGTGACCTTGAACAACAAAATCCATTTAATATCTTTGTCCCTTCTATGTGTTCTACCTATCTGGCATTGATTTATAAGAAGAGCTTGCAGAGAGCTGTTGCTAGGGGACAGAGCTTTTGTCGGTCCCCACTAAAGCAGTATTCCTGAAGAAGAAAAGTAATTTACATGTTTCAAGTGCTGCCCACCAAAAAAAAAATTTAATCAAGCCCAAATAAGTTACAAAAGGGAACAAGCATTATCTGTATGAGTAAAAACCCTTGTGCCAGGGACAAATAAAGAGCACAAGTCACACACTCTGATCTAGATGCTCCTCCTTTGCACCCTGGCAGACAACCTTGGTGATTTTTTATTTTATTAAATTCCTTCCAATTTATACCTCATAACCAAGGTCAAAATATTTAGAATTAATTTTATCTACCATATACATTCACTGCTTCCATTTAACAGCATAACTTTGATGTTAACTGAACTGCCAGTCTCCAGGGTAAAAGCCATAGGAGGGAAGAAAACTGTCAAGGCCACATCTTGTTCCCCAAGTAGTCAAATGCTTTCTGAATTGTTGCCCTGGAGGGGAGTCTGCCCTACTGGGAAGAAGCACCCCTGTGATGGGACTGTATTTTTATAGTTTTTTATGTCCAACTCTTTAGTTCTCCTTGTTTGTTTTAGTTTATTTGTTTTTTTTTTAACTGCTCCATGCATATAAATGCATCTGAAAACTGTCTTTTATGTAGCTTTTATATAGCTTATAGTTTAAACAGAAAATGTGGATAGCTGACTGTCAAAACTCCTCAAATTTTCTTCCCTCCTTGCTTCTAAAATCTTATTTTTGCAGGACTTAGAGGTTCATTGCTTGCTTTCCTTCTTTCCTTTTTTTCTTTCTTTCTTTCTTTCTTTCTTTCTTTCTTTCTTTCTTTCTTTCTTTCTTTCTTCAGACATTTCGTTGATGAGACTGTTTTTCCATGTATATTGCTCAGAATTCACGGCTTTTGCCAGAATTAGCACTGCATTGAGAACAACCTTTTCTCCTTGCCTAGATGACCATCAAATTGATGTGAAAATGCTCACCTTTGATGGGATGAATGTATATGACCACGTAAATCATTCCCTGCTTGCTTAAATGGCTTGAGTGAGTATGTGACCAACATGATTCTTTCTTTCTTACTTTGGTACATAATCAGGGAAGATTGGATTAAACCAGCTCTGGAAACTGTATCCTCAGCTAATGGTTGGACAAAGCAATGCTAGTGACTCTGGGCAGCTCAGTGTGGCATTCAAACCCCACAATAATAAAACACTATTGGCAGGGGCTGCAATGAAGTCTGCATTGCATAATACATAACAAAATCTGTCTCAGCGAAAGTTTTTGTAGAAAGAAAGTGAAATATATCATGGATTATTTGTTGTGTGATATAGCAAGAATAAGCGAAGGTCCCAGATGGCTTCAGGATCCTGTTTCCTTAGGCTGCCTTGCTATGCACTCACACAGTCAGTTCCCTTCCAGCATGGCCTTAACTACATAGCAAAACCAAAAGATAAAAGTGGCAAAGGGATTTCTAATAAAAGTTAAACCCAGACCTTTAGCAGAGCTAAAAATTGGACCTAACCTTTCTACATCTTGGTTTGACTGAAGATTGAATGTGCACAACTAATTATTGCTAATTTTCTTTTGAAGTGATGTCTGGCTGCACTATACACATTTTTAAAATTTTTTTTTCCACAGAGAGTCATCTTTATAACACCTTTGTGGATTAAAGTAACTACAGAAAAAAAAAGAAAAGTAAAAACAAAATATCTTGGGCAAAGAATGTACAGACACCAGTGAAAGACTTGATGTTCCTTTTCAGAATGAGCTGGGTATGACACCACATTTCTCTGCTAAGACATGGCAAGCATGATATTGTACATTGTGTGTGACTGCTGCCATTTGCCATCAGTACTTTCAATGTCTAACACAAATCTTTTTGTATCACTTTCAGAAACAGTTTGCAGGAAGACCAGTCCATTATGACCCCATATTGCCAATTTATGGATCAGTGGCTTTAGATCTTTACAGTCTTAGCAGAGGGAAGCAGTGAGCTTTTTCTAAGAATTACATTTTGGGAAAGGGGAGGAGTGAGGGTTTCTTCCATTCTCCCACTGCAAAGCAAACGCGGAACTATTCACCTGAACCAGTATCAGCACTTCAAGGTTCTACAGATGCCACTACTTCTATTTCAAAATGAAACTAAATGATAAGAATAGCAGTTCATGTCTGACACCACTGGGGCACCCACCTTCCTTCCCCTACTTCCCAAAGACCCACTGACCCTTTACAACCTGAGGGCATAAAGCAGTGCCCACTGAGGCAGCAGGAAGGTGTCAGTGCCGGTTTCTGTGACCAGGACATTCCAGTAATAGCCAGAGTGCCAATGCTATGGACAAATACTTGTGGAGGTGAAGAAAATGGGAGCTGGAGAGGGGAGAGGATAAGAACACAAACTCAAAAACCACTGCTGGAGTTGTCAGAGCCCACATAGCAGGCATACAATAGCTTAAAAGTATGGAACAAGTAAAAGCTATGCATTGGGGCGCCAGTTTGTACTTCCGTCATTTCCCCCACAGCATGCCCTGCAGCCTGCCTTGCTCCATGAGGCTCTAAGGACATGGAGAAGCAGAGGCAAATAACTGCTCAGAGTAAAGAGGTTCCCCACAGAGCTGTTACAAGTTCCTGCCTGCTTATCAGAAGTGGGATAGCCATTGTCCATGGACCTGCACAAATAAGCATTCTTTGCCAGCTGGGTAAGGAAATGCCTGCTATTTAAACTAATAAATGCAAGCTGTTTCATAAATAAGAATGAATACAATGGAATTACACATGTATAAGGATAAAATAAGAAAATTTAAAAACTATCTGAGTTCCAAGTAGCAAGGGACATGGCAAGCAACACAATTTTCAGTGAATACATCAGAAATAAGAAGGAAAAGGAGAAAGATATTGAACAAAGTGTTCTACAGAGAAAAAGAATAGTTTTCTTTCATCAGAGAAAACAGGAATTAATTATTTACTTTAATCTTTGTGGAAAAGGTAGATTGTGCTGGATATTTTAACACAGTAATTTTAACAAGTTGCTCAGAATTCAGGCTGGAGTGCAGAAGAGAACGGTTCAGGGAATATTTATGTAAAATCATTATGTTAAAATTCTCAGGGTTTGATAAAATTCATCCCAAGAAATGAGCCAAAGTAATCTCTGAATGATTAGTGATTATCTCCTCGAAGCTGCAGAAAGGAAAGATCCTGGAAAACTAAGAAAAACAAAACTTTTCATAACTTTTTTTAGGAGTAGCCAAGGAATTATAAATCAAACAGTCTGGTTTCAGATCCTGGAAACAAATATGAAACAAATTATTAAGGTAATTTTAAGTACCTACAAAATATAAGGGTCGTAACATCAGCTGACAAGAAGCTGCCAAGAAAGGATCACATCAAATTTTTCTGGTTACCTTCTTTGAGAATGGTGGCAGCCTAGTGTAGAAATGGGGAAAGCAGTAGATATAGATGTAAATTAACTCTGATAATGTTCTTAGACTTTTTTTCACCATTAGAATCTTATAAGTTGAGGAAATACAGCATGCATAGATTTGCCTTTGGGTAGCTATAAAAGAAGTTGAAAACTTCATAACTGGTGAAACTGCATCAAACATGGAGGACATGCTGAGTAAATCCCCTTAAGAACTGGCATTTGGTCAAATTCTACTTGGTATCTTCATGAAAAAATGTGAATAGCAGAATGGAGACCATACCTTTTAATTTATAGCTTGAGCAAAGATGAAAAGTGTTTTAAGTATTTTGGGAAAAATGCTAAAAATGCTTGTGGCAGTTTGGAGAGTTCCTCAGAAACCTGAAAGGTTGCAGCCAAGTATTTATGAACCAAAGTTCTCCTATGCCTAAGAAAAAAAGCAAATTTGAAAAGAAATTTAAAACTGGATATTTTTCCTTAAAGTAAGAAAACAATACAGTGGAAAAAGACATAGTAGGAAAGTATTTTTGATTTTAGATTCATGGCGCAGAAGTTTGTGCAGAAAACATCTAGTTACACCCCTCACTTAACTCCAGAGAAGCCTTGGAATGTATATTATCTCTGTTTGGGAACTGCATTTTTAAGGCAAAGTCAAAGTAAAGAGAATCCAGGAGTGTGAATGATGGATTTAGAAAGCACAACCTAGGAGGGACCTGGCTCACTGAGATGTGGTAGAGGGTGACTTGATCATTTCTAGTGGCAATATCAACGATCACCAAATGTTTTCCAAGGACTGAAGAAATCAGTTTGTCTTTCATCGTAAATGATTTTGGATGCAAAAGCTTAGGAAACTTGGGAGGATGATGAAGCATAAGACTGGATAACCTGAAGATAAAGAGAATTTGCTGTTATGATAAGATCAGAGTAAAGTACAAATTATGAAGGGTGGTCAAGGCCTGTATGATCTTGGTTTTTGTGGGGACATTACTTTAAATGATCCCTGGGGTACACTTTAAGTCTAGCAACCACAAAACAACATCTGAAAAGAAGTTAGAGAGGATTCATTGCTACTCATCTGGTAGAACCAATGCTGAAGGAGAGGAAAAATGTCAATCTGAGGACAAGAATATGAGATTTTGAGGTGTGGACTCACGGTTTTATGAAGGACAACAATAATCTCTTTTTAATGTTAAACATGTGCACTTTCAGAACCTTTTGGTTCTTACCACTTCCTGTCATGTAATTATTTTGCAGTCTCTAAAAACTGTTACACAACTAGAGGATATTATGCTTTTATCTTGATTTTATAAAAGCAAGAATATTTTGAATATTCCATTAAAAACCTCTGAAGACAATCAATTTTTGGCTTTCTTTACAATTTTCCACATTAAATTCTCATGTGGTAATTTTTTGACATATGGAATAACTGAATTAATTTGTAGGAGTGAGAATTCAGGTTCAGAGTCATGGGGTGATGGAGAAGAAAGAGGTAAGACAATTTACCTTCTATTTGAATGCCAGCTCACAAGATACTGTTTTGTCTGGTCACGAACAAAAGCCAGTAATGAGCTGAATGTATTAATTCAATTTATATGATTGAATAATCTTTGGCTGTCAAGTTATGTGCTTTGTGAAAGCTTGAATGTGGATTGTCAAATTGTCCACCTAGGAAGAAAAAAGCCTTTTACTTACAATGTGCTAATGATTGTTTGACAATTTAATTATACAGCAAGGGAGTTCTGAGGAGGAAGTGGGGTGTGGAGGCAAGTCTGCTTATCCACACTGAAGTTTATTGTTTTGAGCTGAATTTGAAGACACAGTATATTGCATACAGAACAGGCTTCTCACTCCACATATTCTAAACAGCTTGTTGGATGGGTACAGAGAGCGGGACACTGTTAAAATTTGGCCTGAAGCTAAATTGATTAGAACTTTGCTTCTATACCTGACTCTGGACACTACAAACCTTCAGACCTATCTTGTCAGCTATTGTTTCTTTTAAAGGACAATGGCTTTTATTTGCTGTAACCATATTCATGCTTTGTCTATATAAGTTTTTAGTTAGTTGGTTGTCATCCCACCTTTTATCTGTATGGTGTGTCATTTTAAAACCAGGGTCCTGGTCCAGACTTTCTGTGTCCAGAACATTGTGTGTTTCTCTTGGGCATCCAAAGAGGGAGATGCATCTTTCAGATGCTCAGGATAGCTCAGGAGATGGCAATACAAGGGATAAGGACTCTGGTGATCAGCATGACTAGGAAAGTTTTGCCTTAAATAGTAGGGCTGAGGAAATGAAAATATCTGGAAAACTATTCATCAATCACTTCAAAGCTTCTCTAGCTTGTTTGCTTCACTGATAGACTTGTGAAGTGTCAGTTTTAAAGGGAAGATTTTCTTATAATAGGATATATCACATATTCGGTATATCTGAACTCAGATCAACTCAGTTAATGAAGGTTGCAAAACAATTTTCAGACTAAATTCTCCTTTATGCTGACTTGAACTAGATTTAAACCAATGACTTAGAGAGGACAGCGTTGCTAAGGTGCTGTTAGTTTCCCTTTCAGTGATTTTCCTCCTTCACAAAGAGCGAGGAGCTGAAAAGTTTTGAAATCAAACATTTCACTCAAATATCCTTAGACACAAACACATTCCATTGCCTTTGAAATGGACATAGTCTTCCTTTGCTTTACAGTTTGAACATAGAAACATAGTGAACATTAAGTTTTTTTCCAAAACACAGTATTTTTTGGTCATAAAAGGCAGTGCAGAAACAGACTTTATGAAGTCCATTTCTGTTAAAAACAGGCATATCTCCACATGTCTTGTTAGCACTGATAACTTCCAGATGGCACTACTGACATAGTCTGGCTGGCTGTGTGTGGGAATCCATAGCACAAGCTGCAGAAAATGTCTGTCAGCACCCGTGGTACAGCTGAGAAAGGTGCTGAGAACATCAGGGAAAACGATCAGTTCTCCACTGCATTCCTTTGCTTGAGATTTGTGTTTCAGCACAGAGTTTTAGATCACATCCAGGTGCTCTAATGTGTTGCCAAAACATGAAAGCCCTTCTTAAATCAATTTGGATAACATGCAGAATAACAGTGTAATAAAAATTGAAAAATGCCAAGTGCTACTGCATGATATGAAAAACCAGGTTCTTTGTTTTAACTTTTTAATTAGACTGCTTCTTCAAATAAAATAACCCTGAAGAAGAGGGTTATTTTTACTGACTGAGAAGTCAAATTTTCTAGACAGTGGCATTAGAGGATTCCATGCATTGTATTCTCTCTGGGCTTCTTTGTGAGATGAATTAGATTAATATTTGTATTGCCTTTGTCATCATACAGTCTTTACTGACTACACCCATATTGTAGATGTTATTAACATTAGAAAAAAGACACATTTCTGTTTCTTCCCTTAGAAACAGTAAGAGAATTGAGCTCCGTAGCATTTACAAAAGTTATTTATGTTTTCCTGCTGTGTTTCAGCATTCTCCAGTCTTCATGCATATTTTTCTCCAGATGTGTGTTCTAAAGTGTATGACAGGACTGCACTGCTTTGGATGACTTTTTACTCGTACTGTCCCTTAGAAACAGTTCCCCAGTTTTCATAGATTCACAGAAGGGTTGAGGTTGAAGAAGCCTCTAGAGGTCCATCTTCCCCAAATCCCTGCTGGAGCAGAGCCACCTAGAGCAGATTGCACAGGATCATACCTAGGTTGCTTTTGAATATCTCCAAGTGTAGGGACTCCACAATCTCTCTGATCAACCTCCCTTCCTTTGTTCATTAGCAAATTTGCTGAGGGTGTGCTCTGTTCCATCATGCAGACTGTTAATGAAGATGTTAAACAGGCTGTATTTATTAATAAAGAAAACAAAATTGTTTTCTTCCTGATCAAGCTGTAGCTAGGCAAGGAAAATGTATAGATTCTCTTGTTACAAGGGTGCTGCTGTAAGTCTGCTAGGAAAAACAGTGATAATTTTGTGTCTCACTTTTCAGGATTCATGAGATGTAATGATGGAGTTGAGAAGACGATTTACTTTTAATTGAACCCTCCTTTCTCCCAAACCAATTTTGAGTCTTGTTTGGAATCACACAGAAATTTGTTGCTCTACACAAAAAAGGGAATCTTGGGAATCAAAAGTGTTCCAAAATAAAGCTAATTATGCAACACTTTTTAATGAGTTCTTTTTGGTGAATAACTGGTGCCTCTTGGGCTGGATGGTAGGCATTTTGTCTTGAGCTAGACCTTGTTCATGGGTTTCATGAATAGTATAAAGTTGCTTTTTTTCCCCTTGGAAATTCCTAGATCTAGCCTTTGTATAATCATGAAAGAACCAAGTCGGAATATCAATTGGTAGATAGATAGCTCTACGAATAGTAGATAGTCCTACAAATCATAGTCTAGATAAATATAGTCTAGAGTAAAATATAGTCCTGTAGTCTAGGACTCATCCAAATAGGGTTATCCATGGCTAAGTGTCGTGGGTTTTTTTGCTGTTAACTGTTATAACTGAGAATATCATTGGCTGTACTTAAGTCTTTCTTATCTTTTCTGATTAAAAAAATGCTTTATCCTATTAGCTTTGATGATTTGAGAATGAATCTGTTTTCTTCCAGTAAAAAAGTGTGAAACGAGTACATTGTATTGAAACAAATAGACAGAATATAGACATAAAGTTTAAGGAACAAAGTTTTTTTTTTCCTTTTCTCCTTCTACTGTCAGCTCCAAGCCAAGAATCAAATGTTGCTTCCTAAAAAAAGGTTAAAAGTTTGCTCCATTTTTTTCAGCAGGACAAAAAGTCCAACATGCAATTTGTGTTCAGATAACTACACAGATATGTTCAAATGCCTTCTGTCATGGGTTAGACAATTTCATTGAAGTGGTCCTCCTGTCATTCAATGTTTCACTTTATGACATGAAAAACATTTAAAGGAAAACCCAGAAAACAAGAAAATCCATTGTAAAGCAAAGTGTACTTTTTTCCATTAGTTTTTTTCCGCAAGATCAAACCTTCTACATTTTATCAGAACTCTGTTCTAAAATATTTTTAAAGATAATTTTTTGACAGTTTCTAATTAAAAACCAGTTTGTGGATTTGTTCCTTTTGGTCAGTTTCTTGAAAAAAACCAGTTTCTTAACTATATATGTGGATTTTTTCTTCCTTTTTTTTTTTTCCCCTACTAAACAGAATGGAATCAGTAAAAAGAGTGATTCCCTCTAAATTAATGTGATTTATTTATTTTTGGTTCTTGAGTAGTCTAGCCAAACAAGGGTAGCTTGGTAAACTAGTAGCATTTGTGGTACAGCATTTTGTGACATAAGCTAGGCCAACAATTCTAAACTTAGAATGTTAAATCAAGTGGTTTGAATCTGTCAACATAAATGATTGAACTCGTGACTGCAATTTAACAGCAATAGTGCAGAATAAGCAAGTCATGATATATTGTCAAAATAATGGATAAGTTGTGCAAACAAATTGGCAAAACTTAATATTTTGCAAACTTGATTAAAGGATTTTTCCCCCATTAACTGATTCATCTCCTCATCAATTTTCTTCAGTGTTATTCTGACTTGATTAATGAAAATATTTATGTCTGAAGTCCCAACTGTAAACAATCCAAACTCATATTAGGATGGGAAAAGTGGTTTTTACCGAAGAGATTTAGATATTAACATCATTTAAATTGCTTAGGGATTTTTTAAAGTGAACTTCACCTATGAGCCCTCTGCATTATGAGGTAATTTAACACATGCATGTGGCTCAAGGGGGCAGTTTGGCAGCAAGCAATACTAAGTCTGTTATTAAAGAAGGTAGTGGCCAAGATAACCAGCAAGGTGAAACTGACACACTAAAACTTTTCACTAAAATACAAGCATGATTTCAAGATTGAAAATAATGTGGACAGTGGCTCTTTGTAAACACAAGTGTCTTCTATCTTACCCCAGTGCAAGCAGAATAAGAAAATGATCAAAAGAACCTCAATCAAAAAGAAAAATGTGGACGCAGTGAAAAGAGTGTGTGATTTTTCAGAGCAAGGGCTAGAAATACGTAGCTGACCAGGAAACGTAGTTTGATAGTTAATTATTTGCTCTTGTAAAAACAAAGGGATAACAAGAATATATGTACAATTCAGAAATGAAACTTATGAACTGTAGTTTGATTAGACCAAACTACCTGGGTGATTTAACGAGGTCAAATAAAGGGCTTTCTAGAATTATTGGCTCTTCCTTCTGTGATACAGGGGAAAAAGAAAGATATTCTTGATAACAGCCTTTCTTGAAAAGTTCCTACAGCACCCTCATTATTCCCAGACATGATCTTAGGCTCTCATGTCCCTCGATGCCCTTCCTCTTGTACTTCAGCATGAGCAGTTCTGGTGTAGCTGTGTTCTTTGAATGATAAGAGAAATCCACTAAGTCAAAATCAGTGTGTTTCACAGTTTGATCATATGAATTTGTAATTGTAAAGTTCACAACATTTTAAAATATTTTCTCTAGCTTTTTGTCATAGCAGTACATAAAATACATTCAAAAGTGTTTGCTGAAGTATGTCTACCTGAGAAAAAGTTCAGAATTTCACTGAAAAGTACACTCTTATTTTTAGGACATAACATAGTACAGCAAGAACTTGTAAATATCCACCAAGAGACTTAATTACCAAAGGAAATAGAAGATAAATCTGAAACTGCAGACTCAGGAAATAGAAGGGATCTCTGAAGTCTGCAGTAATGGCCATGGAAACAAGCTTTCTTTTCCTATTAAATAAGAGACTCATGAAACTCACCAGATCTACTCCCTAATAAACAGCCCCATCTTGGACTAGAAGCCACTGAGAACTAAGACTTGGTAGAAACAACAGTGGATAAAGCTGTGCCATCCACAGTTCTTTAGGTAATGCTGGAAAACTAACTATGCATAACCATATCAACAAACCTTGCACTCAACACCACCAACCATAACTTACTAGTCAGCCTTTACAAGGTCCCCGGATAGATCAGAGCACAGTTACTTACTATTTACCAATAGCAGCTCTATGTAATAAACTCTTGCTCATAACTAATTTTCAGTTAACAAAAATGGACTTATAACGAAATGAAATAAGTTATTAATTAAAATAGCACTTGAATAGTAGACTGCCACTACAGCTAAGATGAGCTGTGTGCAGGTATCCATACAGAAGAGTTTTCTCTCTTCAAAGCTGTGCTGCCCTAGTTGGTTATCCCATGTCTAGGGTGTGTTGTATCTGCTTGCACTGATTCAGTGAGACAGCGATTCGTGCCACAAGAGGTGTAGCACACTTGCATCAGATCACAGAGCAACTGGTTGGGGCCTTCACACTTTGCTGCTTTGCTCACCTCTTCTTCCTGCTCTGTCTGGCACCACAACTGATGTTAACACTGCCGAAACTGCTGCTCTGTATCTTCACAGCTGCCTGACAGAGCTGAAGCCCTCTGGACTAAGGGGTTTCTCCGTGAGCCTGTGCTAACAACGGGCACAGAGCAGCTGTGGAATGATGTTCTGGCTGGGAGTGATACATACGTGTCAAAAGGAGAAGACTCATGGAATTGGAAGAGGCAGTCAAAGGGAATTTGGGAATTCAGCTTGTCTCCCAGAACTTGAGGTGGGTCTGATGGGTTGATGATGCCCAGCCCATCACACCCCACAGGAAGGTGCAAAGTCCAGCAAGATCCATTGGAGTAACAAGCTGAGCAGAATTACCTTCCAAAGTGCTTAATGCGGGGAGAAAGTTTCTGTTTTGTTAAACTAATAATGGTTTGCAGTAGGATACAGCCAGTCTATAGAGACAAAGAATCATGAATTGTTAAATCTGCAATGAATAGTTCATCCAAACACAGTGAAAAGTAAATCTCCTCTGTAAGCAAGACCTCTCAACCTCTCTTTTCTTATCTGACAAAATAAAAGTTGGGTATATTGAAAGTCTTTTAATATTTACCATAATAGTATGTCTGCTAGCAAACATTTGGAAAACTCTTAGTATGGGATACGTTATGAGTTTTAGCTGTGCATTTTGTTTCCTAAGTTTTTTGTCACAAGGGTTTTGAAGCATGTAGCTGATCTGTCAACTCCAAACGGCTGCTGGCTACTAAGGATGTAAAATTCTGCTTGTGTATTAAAATTTTTATTTCCTACTCAAAAGTTTGCTGCATCGTTTATGCTACTGAAATGGCTATTTAGCATCTGGCTCTTGTGTGAGTTAATGATACAGAAAATAGCTGTTGACATTTAAGTAGCCATAATATGCACTTATTACCAAGCAGAGAGACAGAAATATTTATGTTTGTTAATTATGTGGAGCTTCCTTGTCAATTTTTAAAAGATTAATCTCCCTTTAGAAAGGTCCTACAATATTTCTTATTTTATACCCCATTTGTGAGCAGTGTAGCTGAGTTGTGATATTGAGTGTCTGGAGTATCAAGAGCACCACCACATTTGTGAAACCTTTTATTAAAAATTTCTAGATGTTTTGGCAAATTATCTTGGTCAATCATAATGGAACAAACAAGACTTCAATCATCATCTCCACCCCTCCAGGCCTGGATCTTTTACAGATTTTCTAAATAAGCCTGATAAGCCCCATGTTTATAGCTGTTGAATTGGTAGATTAACCTTCATATTGTCGGTTGTGTTATCACCACAACAATATGAGATTGTGAGAAGACATCTCCATCCTTGTGCTTCTTAAACATTCCCCAGCAACAGAATATTCAAGCCAGACCACTTTAATGAACACAGTTATTTGAATAAAAATGTAATAACTTTCCTCTAAAATGATTGTTACCCAGCTAACTGAAAACTGACAAACCCTAAGAGTGTGAGCATCTGGTTATTTTGAAGATTATTCCAAGACTTAGAACATGTGTCAAGCTTGAAGGAGAGTAGTGCAGTGATTTTTCAGGTGCAGACCTCCCTCATCTTAGAATACAAAGGAAATATTTGCATACCCAAATATTAATTTTACAGATGTATTCTTTCTAGGAGTGATAAAGCAAGAAGTGATGAGACATACTTTAAAATAATAATGCACTTAAGCAGACAGCTTGACACTGGGCTGAGTGCAGAAGCATTTGCTTTTCTTGGAGCCTCAAATCTTCATTTATTTATTATTTAATCAGATACACTCAAACTCTGAAGGGGAGGTTGACTTGTAATATTATCATGCTTTGAAAATACAACATTTCATTACTAAAGAGACTGCTGCCAGGGAATGTGGAAAATTTTCTCCTCAACTAATCCTAGCAGTTCTGTTTCTTCCTCCTTATCTTTCTTGTCCATTTTGAAAGTGACAGGTAACCAAATTGTTGCATGCTCTTGAATTAAATTCCTCTACATCACTCCATAAACTTCCGTACTCTGTGCATCAATCTCCCTCTACTTGCCTTCATCTCCTCCTCTGGTGCCAGAACTTTTGTGTGTTTAATATTGCCGCATTCTCACTGAGCTGTTTCGCTCATTGTCTTCTGGGACACTCATTTTTCGCACTGCAGATTGGTCTCTGAATTCAATATAGCTCTTAGAAAAGTGGTTCAGTCAGGATTTTTCCTGTGCAATGCTCTCATTCTCCGTATCTAGACCTGCCGGTGTGTCTTCACTCTCCCAGTCCTGTCCTAAAGTATTCCTTTTCCATTCTCTGTAGTTAATGGAAATTATTTGAGGTTTCTCTAGCTTTAAATTTTTATAGGAAGTGAAGATTGGGCAGGCACAGGAGTTTTGTTCTACCCCAGAGGTTCATGAACCACAGTCCACTACTTTGGTCAGAAATTAGAGAGGAGGGTGAACCTAGCTACTTTTTCATTGCTTTTCTTCCCCTATTTATTTCTTTAATGTTTGCATCTGTCACAAAAAAATCTACCCTGTGATGCCGTGAAAACACTACGAAATTTCAGAGTGGATTAGCTGCAGCATCCAGCATTTATCATGGTACAAAGAAATGCCAGACAGTTGAACGTGAAACATTACCTCAGTCAGCCAAAAGGATGGACATTGCTTTGTCCTCTGGAAGCCTTCCATTAAGGTCATTTGTCTTTGGCTAGCCTGACTCTAGGGGAATATTAAAAGCATACTTTTTGCCTGCAAAGACTGATTGCTGTGTATGTAGATGACATATGTATTGGTGAAATATCTACAGTCACCTTTCCCATAACATTTATGGTTCTGCTAAATTAATATAAGTTAATTTCAAGAGATATGATGAATGATAACAAACTGCAAGTCACGTGTTGATAAAGGTCACATCCAGTCTGACCTATGTTTGCTAAAATTGTAATTCAAATGAAAGTTTCAAATTTGCTTTACCTATTTATAAAATAAATTAGAGGCTAGATGATTAGTGCAAGGTAAATAAGGCTTAAAGATTTAGCAGATTTATCAGCTCTAAATCTTAGCTGGGGGGTTTCTGTAGGATATTAAAATGACATCTATTTATTTAATTAAATACCTGTCAGTAATGAGTCCTTCACAGTTAGCTTTGCGTGTGTACTATATTCATAAAGACCACTTTTTTTTCTTTTCTTTTGGGAAATCCATGAATTACAAGAAAAAAACATTAAAAATGTTCAAACCTGTTGTTTCCCCTAAGTTATAACACAACTGTGTGAGTACAAATTTTTTTTCTGTTTCTCCGTTGATGATGCATTTCCTATCATAACTGTATGCGGTCAAGGGGTGTTAGAACAAACAATTTCATTGTAGTAGCTGTGAAAAATAAATGCAGTACTAGTAAGATAAAAACACTTCATTCAATGGCAGATTTTGTTTGCAACAGATGAAAAAACGTCTTCATATCTCAAAGAACAACAAACCACACACCATGTTAGCTGAACAATTAAGGATTACCTTTTTTATATTTTTGTCTTGAATGCAGGTCTTTTTGTCAAGTGCATTTTTCTCAACTTTGCCTGGATCTTCCATAATAAAACCAGGTACAAAAAGCAGTTCCTGTATACACATTCTCTAGAACCATAGCATCTACTTCCCTGTGCCTCGTGACATGCCAAAAGATTTTTAAGTTTATTCAGGTTTTTCACGACTTGGGTAAATTTGCTCATTTTATTAAACATTTGGTACAGAAAAGCTAAAAAGTACCAACAGCTGAACAATAGTAAGCAGCCAAGTGATGTTAACATATAAACAATCTTCATTGGGTTATATTAATTTTTAGTGATGTGTTTGGCTAGAATATTTGCTTCATAATCAGATTTTTAGTCTTTATCAGTGTGCTTCCAAAATTTACCACTTGTTCTGGCAATAAAAATCCCCAAACAAATCATAAATAGATTCTTGTGGTTTAATTATACCTAGTCACTTTGTCATGATTATCCCTTTCTAGGGATTTCTGTGCAATGTTAGACAATATGTGTTGCCTTTAAGGTACCTTTAATAACCCAAACACTTTTATTTATTAGAATTACAGTGGAATAGGATACTTCTTAACGTGGAATATGAGCGCTTGAGTATCAGAATTCCTCTAAAATTTTTCAAGAATTTTTAAAAATTCTAATAAAATTCTCAGCCGATAGTCAGCTGACACATGGCAACCTAACAAATGATTCTTGGCAAGTTTTGTGACAAAAAAAAAGAGAAAGCTGGATTGGCAGTGGTCTCATTCACAGCTGTTTCTGAAATAGTAATATTTCAGTTCTCTATTTTATGCAGAACTTAATATACTAAAAAAACAGACATCTGGTTGGTTACTTCTTTCAAGGGCATCAGTGGGTTAAATAATATGTGACCTGTTGAAGACAAGAAATCCGTAGCACCATCTTGAGTTACCAGAAACTGATGGGTTATCAAATATTCTGTAATGTTGTTGTGTGGGGTACACAAGATGTGCTTCAGGTGGGTGGTGCAGCTGCACTGAGGCTGCTTTGAGGTACAGTCTATTAAAAGAGAACAGTTGCCTGAGACAGCTGAGTATCACCCAGTATTGGAAAACTGTCTGACTACTGTCTGTAGGATTTTTCTCCATCAATTTTATATCCTCGACTACTTAAACAGTAGCAAAATTTCACTTGAATCAATACAGGACTATGTCCAGAGAACAAAATCCATGTATTTGACTTGTTTAACTTCAAAATAAGTGCCTTTCTAGCAGAGGAACACCTGTTGGCATGCAGCCTTGTTACGTGTCCCTCATGGCTTGGAAGTTAATAGCCAGATACAAAGCTTTTTCTATTCCTTTTCCTCATTTCAGGAGATCAGGCTTACAGTACCAAGGGGTGAGAAATTGATTTACCTGCTCCATTTCTAGTGCATTTATCACCAAGTCTAACCACTAAAATATAGCTTGTGTCTCAGCATTTTGAAGAACTAAGTATTATATAAGGAGTGATTCCTATCAACAATCTCTTCTGGCTATGTACAAGGCAAGTTCTAGGGAGGAGTTACAAATTTTAAATCCTTTCTCTAACAGCTATTAAATAATTATAAAGCCTCCCTTTCAGAATCTTTAGTAGTGGAGTGCTCATTTGCATTTGGATTTTGAAGCCCATTTATTTTGGTTTATTCATCATTCAGGCTGATCCAGTGGCTCAGCAACATACTACAATTCTCCTAGCTGAGGATAGGTTTTTTTAGCACTTGGAAAGGGAGAGAGCAAAAATAACTTTGTTTGATAGTACTGTTTTTATTTATTCCAGCTTCTTGATTTGGTTTGTATACATATCTTTGCCATTGATAATTTAAGACCCAATTTGCTTTGAGCAATCTGGTCTAGTGAAAGTTGTTCCTGCCTGGGGAGTCAGACCAGATGACCTTTAAAGGTCTCTTCCCACACAAAATATTCATTCTATGATTCTGTGATAAGAGCACTCAATTTGGGGGCTTCTACTATTTTGCTTAGTTAGAAATAAAATAACTTTCTGAATTTCAAACTGATTACCAGAAGTTAAACAGGGAAGTTGAAGGGGAAAATAAGAACTTGGAGGCATTAAATTTTAAAGGCAACGTATCGCAAGCTGATATAAAAATCACTCAGAGGACGAGATGTTTGATCAAGAATGCACGATGGAGATAACGATATAATCTGAGAGAGACAGTGCTTCTAGTCTGTGATCTGTTATTTACAAGGAGAAAACATGGTCAATGTGCAGTCCTCAGTTTCCTAGTAGAAACTACAGTTTCTTTGTTACATGATAAGGACTAAATTGGGTGTTTTCTTCAAGCTGTGAACAGGGAACAGCATGTGGCTGGTCTGTTCCAAGAATAAACCCAGGAGCTAGACTGTGTTTTGAGGTTCTTACTTTTTCCTGTTTTCTTTTTCCTGTTCTTTTTTTTCAAGTGTTCAGAGACTGCCTTAGTTTCACATCTTATAGAAAAAAGAGAGTGTTTCTTTCTGTGGTATAATGAATGAGGCTGAAAGCAGATGTGCTATTGTCTCTGTAATTCTAAATCCTCTAAAGTGGATGTAATCCTGCCCTGAAGGTGTATCTGTGCATCCGGCTTCTCCAGGTTGGACAGGGGTACAAAGGACAAAAAGATTTCCTCACAGATGATTCCTTCAGAGTGAGACAAATCATTATAATTGGGAGAAGCAATTTTTTATACAAAAGGCATTTTTTTCTCCAAAAAAAATTTGCATTGTATTAGTTACAAGCATTGTGACATCTCAAAGGCCATCTAGAAGAGTATTTTAAACTTATATTAAACGTTATTTTATCTCTTCCTATCAGAACTGCAAGTTGGCCAGTTCAAATATCATTGCAGGGTACAATTCCCATCCAGATTTGTTTTCTTCCTTATTTTAAAGGTACACAAAACAGACTTTAACAAAGACTTCAATGTCTATATTCAGATTGACTGTCATTGAGCATCAAGGCAACAACACTGGAAGAATTTTATAGGAAGTTTGGTAAGGTAGATGCTTCTAGGGTGCAAAATTATATGTCCTGTAACAGGAGCTAATGTTGAAAGGAAAATAAGATAAAATATTAGTGCAAGTTAAAAAGCAGAAAAGTTGAAATTTAATTGGAAACACTTCTCTCTTGAACAAATACAAAGAAAAAATACTTGTGAAGAAATTTTAGATATCTTACCAGAGAATGTCTCACTTTCCAAAAGTTTATCCTTTCAGTTTGTTTCAATGTGTTGTGACCTGTACAAAGAAAACAGTAAGAAAGAATAATTTTGTCACTTTGACATCCAGTTATTAAAAGAAAAAGCAGAAGTCCATCTCTGTTTCAGTGTAACTACAGAAAAGAACCATGACAAAAAAGCTTGCATTACGCTAGGGTTTGAAAGCATAAAAGAAGCTGATATGAGTTAAACAATTATGATGTATTTAAACTAAAAAATGTTAAAGATTTCACTTTAATTTCTATTATAGTTGGAGATATTTACATCCAGCAGTTTCTGTCCCCACCTTTTTCTAGAGAAATGGAATATTAAAAAACATGTGCATACTTTGTTGGATTGAAGATGAAGAAGGCAAGATGGCAAATTTGATGTTAAAATCCTTTCTCTTACAATAACCTTGATGCATCCATTAGATCTTGTAGCAAGTGTAACCCTCCACTTGACATTAAATGAAATTTTTGTTGTGTATGTAGTTTCTTTGCTTACCACCATACTGAATTCTAGGTTTCATTTCTTCTTCTCATTCCCACATCTTTCTAAAATCAGCATATACTTTTCAAGTCTCTCTCATCCTTCACAACTCTTTCATTTGATTTAGCTGAATTTTCCTTCTCTTATTTAACAGATTACTTCTACCTTTTCCCCCCAGTGATTTCCTTCTTCTGCTTCAGTTTAATATATCAGGACAGTTTTTTTCTAGGCGAAGAAAAAACCTTAATGAAGGAGTAATGGCAAATACATGGCCAATAGCTCTGCTGACTTTTTGCTTTTGGGGAACTGAAGTTGGAAAAATGGTGCAAAATAGGGATATATATATATATATANTTATATATATATATATATATATATATATAAAATCTGAGTACTAGGAAGGTACAAATAGCACGGCAAAGGCAATTCTGAGGGCATGTAATAAATATAAGCTTATTAAAGTGACTTTGCTTTGAGTCCAAGGCCACTGTTTCGAGCATTGCCATTGGAAGAAAGGCATATTCCCACTCTTAGAACATCCCTTGAAAACAATTTCTTTATTTTTGCTTTACCAACTGCAGGGACAAGACACATGAGAAACTTGCAAACACTAAGACAGACTTGAGATTTAAAAAATAATACCCAAATTGCCTCTAACTAGGACTGCCAAAGGCAATAGCAGGTCTTGTTGTGTCACTGCCTAGTAAGTGAAAATTCCCTGCCGGAAGGATGCAGAAAGGCTAGTAGCTGGTACCTGGACCTGAATTTAGTTGCAACAGCCTGAGAGGAAGGCAGTACTGCAAGGAAATTTATTATAGCAAAATTCAATCATGGGGCAAAGAAAAGATCACAGGCTTTTTTGTGTTTCCAGATGCATATCTGGAATAGTTTAAAGAGATGGAGATAAGAGGAGAAAGCAAGAAAAGGAATCCATCCTGTGTTTTAACAGGCTAAAAATCAATGTCTACTATAAAGCAGAAATTCAATACTAGGAAAAAGGTACAGCAGATAGTCAACACAACCAGTAAGGACTGAGCACTGCTAGATGAATAAGGGCATCGTGTTGGCAGATGGGGTGTTGAGTCTTTGATAACAGGAATTAAAGGTGTGCAGGAGTCAGTGTAATCAAGAATTAAAGCATCTCTTCAGAAAGAGTTTTGAAAGCTCCTTTGGATCCTCTCCATTCAGATGCAGAAGGCGTGTCATGGTCTCAGTTATCAGCAGCCCTACATCAGAACAAGAGGAAAGAATGATAAACTCAGAGGATGAATGCAAGAGTCTTCATCCTTTCTAAAGAAGTAGATTAGGAATTAGAGAACTCTCATAATTATACTCCCATTAATATTCTCTAGGAACACTATCCTCTTTAAAAAGAGAGGGGCTGGGTTTTTTGTTTTTTTTTTTTTTTTTTTTTTTTTTTTTTTTTTTTTTTGTTTTTTTTTTTTTTTGTTTTTTGTTTGTTTTTTTGTTTGTTGTTTTTTGTTGTTGTTTTTTGGTGGGGAAATTATGCCGACAGTATATTTTGGTTTTGTATTAGGCCTGGGTGTCTTATTTTTGCTAAACAAGATGGTAAGTCCTGTTTATTGAGTTTCGAATCTAAATAGATGTGTGAATGAGGCAATGACAAGACTATTATCTTTCTTTAGCAGGTGGTACAAACTGATCAACTGGCTAGTCCACAATTAATTGGCAGTCTGTGGCAGAGCTTTACCAGAGATTGTTTTTCCTGAGTATCGAGACAGTGAGTTTGTAAAGAAACTTCAGGCAAACATGGCTGCTCTGTGTGGGAGAACAGCTTGGTGGGAAAAGAAAATTCATAGGCATAATAACTAAAAATATTAGAAAATGTGTTTACGTTTTCTTTTCAGAGTTTGCTTAATTGGGGAATACCATACCTAAACCATGACATGGAGCAACCCCAACAGCCAACCTTGATCAAATGCAGAGATTAAGCACACCTTATATTCACAGAGGAATGTTCAGACTTGGTTCAGGGTGGTCCCAGACAGTCCGCCTGGGGAGAAGTATTGAACACTTGTGGTTTTCAGTGCAGAGAAGTGCAAAAGTAATGATAAATGCAAATATGTTTATTGAGATGAAAGGGCTTAAATGCAGAGGGCTTAATTGCAATGGGTTTTGACCTTCCAATGGCAACAGGGAAAGAAGAAAGAAAAAAAAACAAAAGAATGAAACCTGGAGCAGATCAGGTAGTTGTGAACTGTACTCAGAAGGGAAGATAGTACAACATGAAAGAGACTTCAATTTTAGAATACGAGGAAATAAAATTGTGCAAGATCTATCCTGAGATGGCAAAGGAAGAGTTAATGAAGAACAATAGGAAGAAATAGAAAACTATCTGCAGGAAAGGTCATGAAGGTGATTGTGGTGGCCACTTTTAGACCTTTTATAAATGTGGTATGACAAGAAGACAGGGTCTGTTTATGCAGGAGCACATCATGTAGGAGAAAACATATTGCCTGTCGCTGCTAGTTTGTTGGGAATTTGAGCTGAACTAGTATTATTGTTAGTACTTCAAATACCAAAGATGTATGCAGTCTGAGATAAAAGAACAAAAGCTATTAACTTGATGTCAGGGTGGATAACCAAGCAGTTGAAACCTTGACTGGTTAAGTGACTATCAGGATGCTTATTTCATTATAATGTTTCAAAGATATTTTGAAGGCTGAAACCCTAAACAAACATAGAATGGTGCCAGTGATGTAAAGGAAAGGGAAAATTATAAGGTGTGTTTAGACTGAGTTTCCAACTGGAAGATGTTAGGCCAAGCAATGGTTTCTCAGAGCAGAGGAAAATAAACAACAAAAATTGTAAATAGACTTAATGGAACAAATTCTGGTTTTATGGAGTGGAACTCAATTTTTATTTTTATTTTACTCATAATACCCTGCTTCCAAATATTATCTCTTTTCCCACAACACATTCAAAATCAATGCAAGTGTTTCCAGTTTGTTTGAAACAGTCCTGCAGCTGCAAGTCAAAGTTTGGCAGCAGCTGTTTTGTGGCAAGACAGCTTTCTGCAATTTCAGTCAGCCAGCTGCACTGTGTTTTTTTTGCATCTTCAGTTGGTGGTCAGCTTTCTGTCACATTTGTGATTATTTTTCTAATCTCTGATTGTGCCGTCCCAGAAAACTCTCTCCAGTTTTCTAGGGCATCTGGTGATGCAGTTAGGCTTCACTCCAGAAAAACTTAAATCTTCTGTGGTGTTACTATTCTCCAACAGAAGCTGTCAATTGTCTGAATGCAGATATGTTTGACTGCAATCTTTTTGGATCAGCCCCACTTTTAGAATTCATGAGCTCCTGCAGTGTGTTTCTCTAGACACCAGATCTATACTTTACTCTCTCCATACTGGTCCTGCTTCTGTTTTGTTGGCAGGATTCTGAGAGTGGCTGAACCTCAGACTAAATTAGCTCCCCTAAAATACTAGTTCTGGGGATGAAGGAAGCACTCTATATTTTTATGAGATTAATGATTTTTGATGCAATAATTTAATTTTCAACTCAGAAAGTGAAACACTAGCTGTCCACTCAGATAGGCTCCTCATGCCAGGTATATTGACTGGTTTTTTATGTCAGTCAGCAGCAGCACGGTGTGAGGTCAGTAAACCATTTTGTTGACTTTGTCATTACTGCAGATTATTTCACAGCCAGGTACAAAATGCTGAGGTTTATGACTGAGATTTTGTTAGCCAGGCCATTTGCTGATATTTGCTGCACAGTACAGTTTAAGCAAGGATGCAGCAGTACAAGATGTGATTGACTGCTGAGAGATCTACAGACTCGGAATCACAGCACATGTACTCATCCAACAGTTCCTCTTAAAGTCCATACACTCTGCTAAACATCTGCCCTAACACAATCTGCCAACACATAAAAGCAAGCTATTGCTTCTTCAGGGTATGGAAAGTGCATGGAGTCGTTCTTACCACAAGTGTACAAAGTGGCATATTTTAAATGATTGAAGATGTGACCTGTGAAACTTTACAAGTGAAAATTTACATTTTTGCTTTGTGACCTATGACTGTATATTGCCCTCTTGTAGAATGAGGAAATGCTGCTTTGTGATGCACTAAGTAGTTAATCACTGCTTCCAATCGATCTTCATAACATTTCTCTAATGCCTTGAATCTCAGATCTTCCTTCTGCATGCTCTGCATGACAAGGCAGTGGTGATTTATAAAGAAATACAGCTCGTTTGAGTGCGAAGTCAATAGAAGATCACTCCCTAACTGCCCTACTATGGCAGTGCAGAATGCCGGATTGAATTCCTTAGCATGAACTGCTGCTAGAAAAATCCAGCGCTGTTTGTAATGCCAGACACAGCCACGGCACCGTTTGGGTTAGAGATATGAGCATTGATCTTTCAGAAGATTTGCTGTCTGCCCCTGTTTTAACTTTATGTGTGCTCTGCTCTGCTATACTGAGAAATTCAGTGCCAACTAAGGTATTTCTTTCCCATTGTTACCTGTGGAATGAAAACAACAGGACTCAGAGAAAGCTTGGATGCCTGCTTTACAATAAGCAGCCATCCTGGGCCACTTGGTTACAGGATTGATTAGCAGGGCAAGAAAATGAGAAAACAAGAAGCTAGCCTCTTCATCCCCATGTTTCTATTGTTCAGAAAACTGAAGGGGAAGAGCACAGAGCTCTGCATGGGAGAAAAGGTCCAAAATGATCCATATTCATTTTCTTGTTGCTTCAGTGATGCCACCTGAAGAACTAATACAGCTTCCTTATTCATTTGGATACTGTAGTCTATCAAGATACTCTCTTCACAGTTTACTTTCTGGAAAACTGCTGAAAGAAGAAAACACTGAAGGCCAGACTGAAATGGGAATAGATAATGAATAAAGAAGACTTTTTGGAATAACTTAGCTTTCACTGCCAATAATTAGGGAGGTTTTTTCATGTAGTAGCATATTAAAATGAAGAACTGGGTTTTGAGATGGCAAAAATGGGCAGTATATTTCCAAATACTTGACAAAAACTGGATTTGGACTTAAAATAGTTTAAGTTTAAAATTTTGCAAAAATAAGACCTAAATAATAGGGTGCTACTTAGCTTTAGTCAAAAGCCGTCTGACTGTAACTTTGGCTCAATCAAGTTTCATGATTGAAACATCCATGCCTTAGACAACTTAGCTTTCCAATGCTTAATAAGTTTTTCTTTTTTTTAGTTAGAAAAAAGGACCAGTATAATTAATTCTGTGTAGCATTTTGAAGAATGAATGCTATGCAGATTAATTCTTTTTTTACATATAATAGTTTTAAAAATCATACTGAAATGAGCAATACAATTTTTATCTAGAAAGTGGAACAAAGTGAAAAATCATACTGAATTCAGCCTCAGGTTAGAATTCAAATAATGTTACTGAATTTCTTCTTTAGACCTACCTTTAAATACTATAAATTCCGGCTTCGTAACAAAAATTTAATTCAGATTTTTTTAGGTCTGGGAAAGTCCACATACTATATTAAGCAAAACATGAAGTAATGTAAATAAGCCTTGAGTTTTTTTCCTACATAATACATTTTTGAGTTATATTCAGATAGCAAATGTAATTGATTTTTGTACAAGAACTAAGTTCTGCTCTTTCGAAACCCAGTAGCAAATGGTTTTGAATTGGAAACATTTCCTGCTATCATTTTAACACTAATAAGAAAGTAGCAAGACCCCATTAATATACATTGTTACAGAGAAATTACAAATAGGTTATATGTGAGGGTGCATTTCAATCAACAGTTTCATCAGTGTGATGGATATTCTATTAACAGTCTCATTTTCATCTCACTAGTTTTCCAACAGAAAGAATTTACTGACCCTGCATGTACTTGGTTGTAATGAGGCTTCATTTATATTTTCACCAGCAAAACACCAGCATGATTAAATTTTAAAATGGAAGGGGAACAAGGTCATTTCTATCAGTAAAGAAAACTTCTAAAAAGAAATCATTTGATCCCACAAAAGTGACTGCAAATTGCTTGCTTTCTTTTCTTTCTCTCTCTCTCTCTTTCTCTCTCTCTCTCTTTCTCTCTCTCTCTCTTTCTCTCTCTCTCTCTTTCTCTCTCTCTCTCTTTCTCTCTCTCTCTCTTTCTCTCTCTCTCTCTTTCTCTCTCTCTCTCTTTCTTCCACTTTCTCTCTCTTTCCCTTCCTTCCTTCCTGCCTTCCTTCCTTCTCATCCTCTTTTTCTCTTTCTCTCTATTTCTTTCTCTCTATTTCTCTTTGTCTCTTTCTTTGTTCTCTTTCTCCCTTTTTCTCTCTCTCTTTCTCTCTTTCTCTCTCTCTCTTTAAACCTGTAGTACAATGCTGTCCAAAGCAAGGAATTAAATACTGGAGCAACGTGATAACATTTTGGGGGACAAGAGTCATTTATTTATCTGTATAAAATCCAGTCTGGCCATTTCTAGTGTTTCTGTCCCACATCTCTTGGACAGATGAACAAATTTGCCTTAGTGAGGGGTAAACTGCACTCCTGTGCCATCTCTAGGAAGCCTCTTTCAGTGCCTGACCACTGAGCTTTGGTCAGCCACAGGATAATCAGGCAGCTGGACTAGTCCCTGTCAGCTAGAACTACTCCACACTATGCTGTGCTAAATAAATATGTGTGAAAGCCATTGAACCAAATGAAACCAGAAATTCAAAACTTTCAGGCTCTGTTGGAGTCCTGGGAAGACACAGCTGAGGCCTCAGTGACTGGCATGAAACACTAAAGCTGAGCACAGGAGGATGCAGTGGGCCAGCGTTCTGCAGTAGCCCCAGGCACGTGTGCCAAGCGCTGTGGGTGAGGATGGCCCATTGTGATCTCACACGCTGCTGGATTTTGGCACCAGTGATAACAGACCCAACTGCCTAGAAAAGGATTATGATGTCTCATACCTGTAGAGGTGGTCTGGGAAGGGAAACCTTACCCTGACAAGCTGGGAAGGTTTCGTTCCTGGGGGACCTGAGCATTTCTTCCACCTGTCCCCAGGCCAGCCAACAACTGTGGCCTCTCTCCCTCTGCTTGCTCAACGTCTGCAGCTGCAGCACTAATGAGAGGGAGCGGCTCAACGTCCCGAGCCAGCCCTTCTGCCATACAGCTTCCAGCACTTTCCACGTCTCTCTTGGCAGGACATGGCGAGCGATGCCGAAGAAGACGCAGGGGAGAGCAGCTCTGCTGCAAGGGCAGGGCCGCTGAAGGCAGCGGTGCGCTCAGAGTGCCCCATCTGCCTGGGAGCCGTGAGGAAGCCGGCCTACGTGGCCTACTGCATGCACCAGTTCTGCTTTAGGTGCATCCGGCACTGGGCCCAGGGCAGGGAGGACTGCCCCGTGTGCCGGCAGGCCCTGGAGGAGGTGCTGCACTCTGTGCGAGGCGACGACGACTACGAGCTGTTTGTGGTGGGCCTGCCCACCCGCCTGCGCAGGAGGATGGCCATGGACAGGGCCCACAGCCGCTTCCCGCAGTGCCGCTACGACCTGCGCAGGCGGCCGGCCATCGACCCGCCCGCGGCTGGCAGGAGCGAGCCCGCGGGCACCGGGAGCTCCCAGGGGCAGGGAGCAGCTCCAGGGCCCTCCAGGGTCCCAGCCCAAACAGCTCCTGCAACCCGCACTTCTCAGGAGCCAACCTGTGGGACTGGCCCGGGTGCTCCTCCGGACCCGCACAATGGCAGAGAGTAGCTGTGGCCCCTCTACTGTTTCAATGAACAGTTTGGTGAATGGAAAGAAATGGGTGACTGTGGCCTCTCTCTCTCTCCCAGCCCAAAAGTCCAGACTTCTTGACCCATTGAGTAAAGTTGTATATATTAGTCTTAATAAATTCAGATAGCTGTCCTACAAAGGTGAAGGTGAATAAAACATACCCCTGGATAAACTTCTTAATAAACTATATAATATCCATGTTCAATATTAATGTGATTAAGATAAGAGAAAATAGAAGATTTTCTGAAAATGAAAAAAAAGTAATGATGCTTTTTGCAGTATTTATGCCATAAGGTCCTTTTAAAAAACTGAATCAGAATGTCAAGGAAAAACACATTACCATAAAAGCAGGGCTAAAACAAGTGTCAGGAAATACACTTTGGGTTTGTCTGAACCTGAAAACCAGAAGACATACATATGACATATAATCTGCGTTGAACCACTTGATTTACATTGTGACTCAGATACCACATAATATTTCCTTATTATCAGAATAAAGTCTACCAAGAAATTAGAAAATGTCTTTTGTTTTGTATGTCTCCCAGTAATAACATTGAGCACTCTGTTTGTTAAGTGTAATTAGTACAGAGTGGAGTTTTACACAGTAGTAAGTGGTATTATAATTACAGATGCAAACTGTCTCCTAACACATAGTTAAGTCAAATTTCCTATGCAGAAGAGTTTGTATTATGGTTGATACATATTCATAAGCAGACACACTTGATGTCATCTCTCAGCTAAAAATGAAAGGAAAACTAACTGCACATCCTTCACAATTACTTAAATTTGCCATGAATCCAAATTGGATATTTGTAGTCTTTTTTCCAGACTAATAGAACTGTGGTCCTTTTAATTCCATCACTGAAGATAGACATCTCCATTTTTAATGATTTAAGGTCATTATAATTCGCCAAGCTTAAAAGAATTTGTTTTACGAATAACACTGCAAGCAGAGATACATTAAATGAGAGAGACTGGTTAAGAACTTTGAAGATCCATTGCAGCCTAGACAAAATAGATAAACTGCATTAGGGCCAAGAAGTCCCTGGAGCTGTTACTTAGCACCTGGGACAGTATTAGAACCAATATCAAAGATGCTTGCCCCACTCTCCAGATATTGGCTAACAGCCGCTGTTCCTACTGATGGTTCTGTCCCTCCTGTCTTCCTCTCATTCTACCTCATTTTCGTCTCCAAAAATAAAATAAAAGTGAACAAGAAAAATCCAGGTCAGTTAAGAGATAGCTGATGAAAAAAAGAGAGAAGTTTGAGAGGCTAATTAATAAGACAGGAGGATAACTTCAGGTTTTTCTAGCAGCACATCTGTTTTCAGAACATCAGACAAACTTATTACGTAGGCTGGTTTAAGGTGTGGCAGTGAAAATGAGCAGAAAAAATTCCCTAATATGTAACTGAGAGAGCAGGGTACAACTGGGACTTACCTTGGCTCTGTTGGTAAATTTATCCTTGGGTTTTTGGAGTGTATACGCAATGAATGTGTATGATCAGTGTATGACAGACACATCTATATTACCATAGGAAGAGATAGAAAATTTGGTTGTATAGATGACTAAAGATATTTCTTCTCAGAAGGACAAATCCAAAATTTAGATCTCTTTTGCAGTTTGGGAAACTAACCCTGAAAATAGCAGCTTGGAGGCAGCCAATTTTCGACATTTAAATTCATGCAATGCTTAAAAAGGAGTAACGATGCTTAGATTTGTAGGAGCCCTTTCTTCATGCTCCCAACACACTTTGGCCAGAGAATCTTATTCTGCAGGCATTTGAGCAGCTGAATTCCACACAGCAAGTATCTGAAGACTCCTTATTTCAAGGTGGAACTGGCAAAGCAGTAAGAGGCATTGATTTCACATCTATTTGGCTATTCAGATCAAAAATGCTTCTGCAATCATCCAGTTAAAGAAGAAAAGCATTAGCAGAAGATGTACCTGCCAACCACGGTTATTCAGCACTGAGTCAGATCTGTCAGACTCTGCATCAGATCAGGAAACCTTATTCTTTGAAGTGTTTTACCTTAGTTTTTAAGACTACAGATAATGTCATTATACCACTTAACTAGATTGTATGTGATCAATATTATAGGCTGATTTATAGGCTATTTCAAGGAGAGGTGAATCTAAACCTGAGAGCAGGTTCTCAGGCTAGGACACAAGTGGAGATCCTTTCCAAAAGCAATTTACTTTTTCTTAGTGGAAACATGGTAGGTAAAATTTAGAAACAAAATAAAACTTCAGAAAAGATACCCTAAAAACAGTAAAAGACTAAAAACCAGTAAAAGTAATAAAAGGGACCTTCGCAGATCTCACAGAAAAGGTTGTGGAAATATAGCCATGCAAAGAAGTAAAATCAAACACAAATAACTGAGCTTATTAAAATTAGCCCAAATAACATTGAGACAAGCTTTAATATGGCATCTTCTATCCTTACTTCAGTATTTCTATTACACCCAACATAGCTATTCCAGCACATACTCATTTCCCTATCTGTTCATCAGCAGCTCTGCTTTTGGGACAGATATTCCATGGTTAGATCAGCATTATAGCTCAGGACTGCACAGCTTGATGCACATGTGTTTGTGACCCACACCATGAAGTCTTTGAGCTGGCACACGGTACACACATAACAAATAAGAGCCCCAAGGGGTCCTGAGAGCTCTTAAAATCTTTCTCTGGAGAGCTAAGTGTAACCTCTCATCAACTGTGTGAGGACAAAACTGTGTGACACAAACTTCTAGGACAGCTATAATTAAAAGTACAGCAGAAACTTGTTCTTTCAAACTAGATAAAATTTAAGTCCAAATTAATCCTGCATCCTATTAATAGCTATCTTGATCTAAGGTAAAATTTTTTCAGGCCAACACTCAGCTACAATTACAGCAGCAGAGTACACCTGTCTGCTTTGTGCTTAGAAAGCTGCAAAAGTCCAAAGACTACTGTCCTTTATTGTTTGTATCATCACAAGAGGTGCCTGGGACCAAAAACTGAGGTGCTACACAAACAAAATGTAAACATAGTAGTTGACAAAATGTTGAACAAAAATAAACATGATGTGTTGATCTTATGTTAGGAGGAGTGTCGTAAAGGAAAGTTGTGTCTCATAAGTCATCTTGCTGGGGGAGAAAGAAAAGGAAGCCTCTAGAGAGAGCCAAGTTCTGTCTTTGATGCCCTGTGGTAAGCAGGGGAGCCCAGAGGGCCTGGCCAGCAATGCAGGAATGTAAGGGCATCCTGTGGGATTTAGTCCACGGGTTGAAGGACAACCATGAAAGTGTCTTAAACAACCTAAACTATAGAGAAAGAAGAGAAGTAAGAGGAAGCTTCTTCTCACAGGCAATATGAATTATCAACAGTTAGGTAGGAAGCAAAGAGTAGAAATAATTGTTCAGTTGTCGCAATACAGAGAAACTACCATGGGGAGAATTGCTCTTACGCTGCTGTTTCTCAGCATTCTCCTGAAAAATCCAGAAAGTGGAGACATGCATATGACATCAAGGTTTGGTAATGATATAATATTATTCAAACTTGTCAAAACTAAATTGACTGCAAAGAATTGCAGAAGGCTTTTGATTGAGACATAAAGCATCTGATGAAATTTCCATTCAATAAGTGCAAAGTCATGCACACAGGGAAAACACAGTCCTAACTTTATACACAAACAGATGATGATAAGCTTGAAATGAAATATTACCAGTTAGGAGCCATTGTAGATAATTCTCTGAAAACAGAGTAAACAAATGCAGAAAACTAGTAGAGCCTTTCTTCTGGATCTTAGGGACAAGGACCACCCTTCAAGAATTAAGAATTTGTTCACCAAACCCGTACTAACCAGCACTCACAAAATTAACTTTAATTGATGCTAAACCTAGTAAGAAATCATCTGAAATCAGAGTTCATGTTCTGGGTAAATGCTTGAGTAGTTTAAATTCATGTCTGTGTTTCTTGGGAATTTCAGGGTAAAGATCAAGGAAAAAAACCTTATTTCAGTCCAACCTGATAACGTGAGGCAAGGTGAAGCCTGAGGACTCATGAAAAGACCCAAAAAACCAGTGGGCTGGTTGATCGAGAGGGATCCATACTGGGACATATGGTAGGGCAAAAACTGAAGGAAACTTGTTTGACTCTGTGCCTCTGACAAGGCATGCCAGCCAGAGATGCATCTTAAATTCTGTCCTATCAATTCTTTCACACAGAGCAGCACAAATCTAAATAAATGACCATAATAATTCACTTTATAAAAAGGAAGGCTGTTTTCTCAAGAACCCTCCCCCATCTTATGAGCACAACACACACAAACACATTTTGATTGCTCAGAGTGCAGCCATCTCTTCTTCCATGCGCGGCGTAGGGGTGCTCCTGTGTACACACTTTGCCCTTGCTCTCTCCCAAACACTGAGCAGAAGCTTGGGGTGCCTGGGATTCTACCTGAATTATTCTTTGACAGGAAGGACTAGAGTGCAACTTCTGTCCAGTGAGCACAAGTTTTTGCCAATAGAGGTTAAAAAAAATAAAAATAAACAACTTCACAGAAACCACACAGATTTTGACAGCACCAAAGACCACCAGAGTTGAATGTTTTTGCATTTATACAAATGTCATTTTGGCTAAAAATAGACTAGAGAAACAGATTCAAACTGATCTCAAAATCTGATCTCCATGGTACAACAGGATCCCATGGAACGGCAGTCAAATCAGAATAAACCTATTCTGTCCACACTTGTGCCAAGTGAGTGCACAACTTTGGCTAACACAGCTAAGGACTTCCTCTGGGGAGTGTTCCCAGATACATTTCTTTTAGCTGAGGAGAAATATGGATCGCAGTCACAAGCAGATATGCTGGGCACTACATGGGAAAAATAAGTTAAGTACAATCTGATTTTGAGAAAAGGTACTAAAAACTCTAAAAGTACTCCTAAAAGCAGGTACTACAGCATTTTTGGGGAGATATTGAACTGTGCTCAGCAATCAGAGAAGCAGCAGGAGATAGATACCAAAATAACACCCTAGTGGGGTCCATTAACACAGCAAGTGAGCTTTCCACGCAACCAGGCCATTGGCTACCTTGGGAATAGACACAAAACACCACAGCCAGCACTGTCTTGCTGCCTGCTTCCCTTGCCTCTGCCGAGTGGATCCCATGTCCCAGCCCTCACCTGAACCAGGTCTTGATGCTTTCCAATAGCTAGATGGGCAAATGGGGAGGATGGGGGTGATATCAGAGTTGGGGGTGATTAAGGAATATTGAAAATCTGGGTTCTTTTCTGGAGATGACCAATATTTCTGAAAAAGGCAGATGTAGCTGAAAGTTGGACTTAAGCACTTATAAGCACAAGTAGCTACAGGCACAGATAAGTAACTACAATATTAGATGGGAAAAAAAGGAAATATTTACTTAACTTAAATCAGAATCAACAGGCAAGCCAAACAGCATCTGTCCAAATACCACTCAGAAAAAGCTAGAAGCTAAACCAGGCTATCCACTCCAAGTATTAATAGAAATGCTATGTCTTGCCTTTACCTTTGGGCAGAAAAGAAAGCATAAATACAAACTCTTGATAGCCTGTGACAGCCTGACCCCATCAAAGCCAAGTAACACATACAGCAATTGTACTGCAGGCAGAGCATTTAGGTCTATTGAAACCTGTGTTCAAAACACAGGCCTGTGGATCCCACAGGGGTTTTTTTTGTCAGGCTGTATCTGATCTGTTTACGAGTGTATGAACCCCAAACATTCCCTTGCAGGGAAACACAGGTGTGGGTCTGGGGGAGATCCAGTGGATGGCTGTAAACCAGCAAGCTTTTCAAGTTCTGTTCTTTACTTTTTGGGTAAGGACATACCTTGCCTATGTCAGCTGTGCTTTTGTAATTTTACATCCAATATATTTTGCAAACATTTTTAATAATAAAGATATAATACTTTTGTGATGGATTTGAACCCACTCTTCTTCCCCTTTCTGCCCTTAGTTACTGCTTTGCCCCAGGAGACCAAAGTTTTGATTCTAGGAAATCACTGTGCAATCAAAATTTTCCAAATAAACTTTTTCCTTTGAAAATAAAATATTCATATTAGAAGAGACTTTTTACAATTTACTTTATTCAGTACCTGGCCTTCCAGCAAATAACTTTCTACCCTATACTGCTTCCCACAAATTGCTTCTGGCATATCAGACAACCCCACCACTGAGTTGCTCATGAGAGCTAACAAACACAGGATCTATGCAAGCCCAACTGGACACTGTACCTCTGCCTGCGAGAAATCCCTCAGGATGAGAACACACTAAAACAGGTGATAAAGTGTGGCTTTAAAGTGTTACACCTTTTTTATCTACTTGATTATTCCTTACTGAATATTAATTGTGACATTGTATTCCTTCACTGCAAGATCTGTCTACAATAACTAAGTCTACCTCTCCCACATTTTAAAGAACATTTTATTGAAAAATTAAGATAGTTCACAGCATCATAATCTGCCGTAAGATTGTCAGAGTTCTCCAACCTGCATTTTTCTCTAAAGAAAAAAATCCCAACCATTATATTATATTTTAATTGATATCATTAGAATTTGTGAAGTCACTACTCAGTTCGAACTGTGTAATTCTGCATTTTCAGTATTTAAAAATTATGAACTTGTGTGTTGTTTTTGGTGCAAAAGCACTTTCCAGTTTCCCAAAGAAATAACACAAGAACTTTGTAGTCTAAACAAAGAGCACTTCAAATGCTCTTTAAATGCATCTATAAACTACTTTCTTCATGGACCTGATGCTAAATACACTGTCAAATCCATGTGGGAATAAATGAGAATTTAAGAACACTAAGTATAAGCCATAGCGTATAACTCCCTCAGATGAAGTAAGAATGTTATACATGTATTTTCTCCTGCTGTCAGACAAGGTGGGAACTCACCTAGTTCAATTCTGCCTTGGAGTTCACAGCCTTTTTTAATCTGATTACAATACTTGCTCAAGGATCATAAAATAATTTGTTAGGGAGAAAAACCCATTCCCCTCACACAGGTTGCTGGTGCACGATATCAATAACAAGAACATTTCCAGCTCTCCATTCTGACCCCTCAGAGGCTGCTTTCCAGATTCCCTGCCATACCTAAAGTCACCATTGTGCAAATCACACCCTGTCCTCCAATGGTTCACCATGGCAGGAGAATGTTGAAGGCAATTGCTAACCTCCAAATTTTATTTCTGCAGTTAGTTAAAGGGAGTCTACTTTAGAGCTGGTACTCTTAGCATGGGCTCAGATATGACACTGATGTGGAGCTGGATAAATCAAGACAAAAGTGAGAGGAGAGTGTTTTCACTGACATACGGACATTTCCATGGTTCACATCCTTTTCCCAGGATAAGGCTATCTTTCAGATGCTCAGAGATTTGGGGATGACCATTGCCATGCTGTAGAAGCAGCAAATATAGAGATAAGGCCATAATTATATATATAAACTGTAGTGCACTGCTCCATGGAAACTGTCAGTAGGTTTCCAAGGCAGCCAAATCAAGAAAAAAAACAAGGTTTTAAAAGAGTGAAGTACAAAGAATAACAGCTAACAGCTTGATGTGCTAGGAGGTGAATTCTGAAAAGTGCTTAAGCTCCATTGGAAGTCAATGGCTGTTGTGTTCTTAAATCACTGAGGACTTTCTGAAAAGCCCGGCCAGAAGCACCAGGGCTTGATGTGTGTGACTGATTATTCATTGTCCAACACAGCTGTCCTGTAGCTGCACTTTCATTCTACCCTGTGCTCTGCTCTGGAGCTGCTCCCATCTCTTCTCTCTCCACAGATGTTGTGCTTCAGGGGCCTGTTATTCCTCCTTGTCCTCCTCTTCCACTCCCAGCCTTCATATCCATCTCCCCAGCTTTATATCCATCAAACAGCCCAACAACTGTATGGCCTTTGTAACAACTGGGAATGTGATGCCAAAGCAGTGCCTGCTCTAAGGGCTAATCACCAAAGAAGGTTTGGGCTGGCAGGGAACAGAGTTTTGATCCATTCCTATCTCACAGATATTTCTGCATATCAGCCTGAGTTGGCAACAAGAGGAGGGAGAGCCACGCTGATAAGCGCAGCTAATGTGGTCCCTAACGAGGGCTCTGAGGAAGTGAAGCAGCAGAGCTCTTTTATTTTCCTGAAAGAAACATTTCAAGAGTAGGTTGTTATTTTGGAAGCTGGTCCTACCAAACCGAACTGACCTTGAGCACTACATTTCTTTCCAAGCTTTCAGCCTTTCCATTTAGATTAGAAGAAAACAAAACCGTCCAGTGTGCCAGGGTACATGACATCTCAGCAGAAGCTGCAAGCAGCCTACAAGCTCTGGTATTTTTTAGCAAAACAACTGGAAAATTCCAAAGCATTTTGAAATCGTCTTGAAAAAAGTACAAACCAAGACATAAGTTTAATATGCAGTTACATCAGCTTTGTAACATAAACATGCACTAGGTGAGATTTATAAGATTATTATACTCTAAAACCAGAAAACAGCCCCCAAAATACAACAGTTATTTCATTCATACGTGTGGAAACCTATAAACTATGCAATACAAATTCTCTTCAAGCCACTCTTTAAGACTTTGGTGATGAAATACAAAAAATAACACTAAGCCAATACATAATCAGTTATATGAGGTATTTTTTACTCACTTTCTATATCTGGAAATTTCCAGGGAGTGAAATCTCCTCAGAGATCAAAATGTAATAAGTCTTTTATGGCAGTTGCCAAAGAAAAGTACAGACCCAATATATTAACTGAAAGTCTTTTGAGCATGGATAGGAAAATTGCCCCTTCCACACTGAACAGAACTGGACTTTGGTTTTCAGTGCATTTGCCCCTCTTGGTGTAGTCTGAAAACAATGAATATAACAATTTTAAAACTAAATGCTCTCAATATCTATTTAGGAAATAAACGTGTCAAGCATTCCTTTAATTTAGAGTATAACTAAGATTTAAAACTAGTGATTTATGTAGTTGATTTATAGTGAAGTCTTCCAGCCATGAAGAGACATTTTTTACTGAGAAAGATAAATACATATTTATGTTCTGTGCTTCAGCCGAAAATTAATCTCTCTCTTCATAAAGTTCGTGTGAAGAGAGAACCCTCCTTCAGGACACTGACCCAGTGAAATCCCCAAGAGAGGCTTTAACTACAGAGACATCATGCAGATTATCCGTCTGTTCTCAGATATGAGGATCTAAGAATTTAATTACAATTAATGCAGAAAGTAGCTAAAATTAAGAGGCTTGACTGGGAATCAGTGAGGGACAGTGGTTTCTCTTGTTCCTTTTAGTAGTGAGATTTGTTGCCCTGAACTCTTACTTCAAAAGGATTCAACCTATTTTCACAGCAGTATTTTCTGAAGCTTTTCTGGGGGAAGGCCTATGCTTCAGACTTTTATTTCACTGTTACTGAGAGGTTTCTGAGGTAAGTTTTTAGAAAAAAGGTCAACAGATTCTATTTGGATTTTTATTAGTATTAAAATAATAATGAAACAAGCACCATCATAACAACTTGTAGTTAAACCCCATATCTCTAACCCACATCTCTATGATTGTGGCAATGGCTTGTACATCTTTGAAACTTGCAAAAGTTGCAGGTCAAGATGATCTGACAAACACATCCACAGCACCAGTGTACGGAATTCAGCATGCCTGAAAACTCCCTACACTCTACGGGATCAATGAAATAAACGTCATTCATGTCATAAACTCAGATCATTCCTGTCTTTCACAAGGCAGAAATTTTCGGAAGTCATGTGTTCGCCACAGCTTTTGTTTCACGGGTGTCAGATTTTCTGGGGACAGAGGGAGGAGGGAAGGGCAGAGATGTGGAGGAAGGTGTGTCCCGTGTGAGGAAATTGTGGAGCTCCATGGGACACTCCAGGTGCTGCTGATCCCAGATAGTGGGCAGCAAAGTCCACAGTATTGGAAACCAACAGAATCCTGTCCCAAATTTTAGATATGCAGCACTGCCCTCCTGTACCTGTCTAAATAAAAAGTATTACCAGACCGAGGGCAGGAAAGCATCCAGACAGCAATGAACAGGAAAAATGGCCACAAGTGACCACAAGGACAATTTTTCTCCAAAGATGTTGAATGAGGTCTCTGTTTATATGATGATTGACCATTAGGCTCCAAGGAAGAAAAGCTTGGACCACCAGAAAGACCAGGCTATGGGTCACCATCCCAGGGGGCCAGTCAAGTGAGGCAACGGAGATGCAGTCCTGAGGGAGTGGGCCAAAGGAGCCTGGTAAAATATGGGCTCCTTTATCACTTCTAAGCCACTCCGAAACAGGCTGCACTTTTCATACCTCTGTTTCTTCTGGGACTTGACTAATGACATCCTAAAGGTCTTAACACATGAATAATCCCCAGTCTGGCTTTCTATGAAGGTCATAGTCCCTCTTTTCACACTTTACCCTTGAAGTCTGATAAACTGCAGTGATCAAGTAAAACTTATTCATAAATCTACTTATTATTTAAAGTTACAACTCCTGCCAGGCTTTTAGCTCACTTTTTGTTTTCAATTCCTTGCCCATCTTCAGACACTATCTTTGAGATATGATGAATTTGCCTGGCAAAGAAAATGGTTTTGTCTAAACTTTTAATACAGTTATTTTGACCTTTTTCTTCAAGCACAGATAAGGCACTTAGAGTTATCTCTTCTGTCATGCATTATCATCTTTTCAGAGAAGTAGTTTTGAGAAGTTGTGATAGATGTTTTAGTTTGCATTTTCTTTAAACTCTTGAGTATGAGGTGAGGAAATTAGGCTCACTGTAAATGTATACTAAACTAACTATGTAGAAGCATCATACAGAAAATAAAAATTTGAAAATAGAAGACTATCATCCATTATAAAAGAGTCACAAAAGTCAGAAAAAATTGTCGATTTCCAATGTCTCATTCATTTCAGCTCCCTGGCACTTTAGGATCATTTTCTATAGAAATTATGGCTTTTAATGTAGTTTTCTTTTCTATTAAATTTTAAAAGAAATAAGTAGGGAGGCTTTTTTAGGTTTGTTGAGAACATAATTCCACTCCTTTTTCTCCTCAAACTATTTCGACCATTTATTATCTGACTTTTCTCTATGTGCATTGAATTAACTATTTTTTTCACTGCTTCCAGTGCATCTGGAATCATATTTGTTCTCCTTCATTAAATTCCTCAAAATGTTGTTGGTTCCTCACTCCTTTCACTCTCACTGTGATCAAAGAAATATCTACATTTGAAACAATATACCCACCACAGTTAAATCTCTGATTTTTTCCCAACACAACATTTTCATGCATTTCTCTCCCTCTTTGGAAGCATGCAAAGAGGACTGAGTGCATGCAAAAGAGCAGAAACAGGAATAATGTATCCATAAGAAAGCAAAGGGAATCCAGGGAGGCAATCACTTAAATTTACATTGGTTGTGGCGGCAAAGAAAAAACTACATTTGAAATATACACTGAATAAAGAGGCAAACCCTATGTACTTGGTACAATACAAAATCACGCTGTGTCACTATAGGAGGAGTAGCTTGGAGCAGGACTCTGTTCCTGTGGCACTTGTGGGTCCCCGAGGATGTCCTTGCTCCTGCCTGCCAACCTGATCTGACCCTGCTTATTCCCTGGCCTTTCCCCACTGGCAGTGTGTCTGCAAGCAGGATGCTGTGAAAAATTAATTACCTGCTGAAAGAATCAGCTTTGGAAACACGACAGAGATAATTCACTTGGAAAGCTGGAGGACTGCTGCTGCAGGGTTCAGGCCCTTGCTCAGGCAGGGAAGGATCTCAGTTTCGTTGCCTACCATCATCATTGTGAAGTGGAGACCAGGTACTCTGGCTAGAGAGTGTATTGGAAACCTAAAAATAAAAAGTATTTCTGTTCTGTAAATTTAAATGGGCAACAGGATATATTTTGTAATTTTGGAGGTATTTGATCTGTCAGTGTACAAAGTCTGCACCAAATGAGTATGTTGGGCAGTGCACCATAAAAATGGATGCTTAAATATACGAATGGATGGATTTTTCCGAAGATTGAATACATTATAGAAAACTGAATATTTTGGTTGTTTAATTTCAAGTTGGATCATTTACATCTTCATAGGAATAATTAATTTGGAAAATATTTAAATAGTACACCATCAAATGAAGGCTAATATTTTTTCCATAATTATCACAATGACAGCTGACTTGAAGAGTTTTATTGATTTCCCTATAAATAACTTTAAGCTGTGGAAGACATACACTGCATGTAACGTGTCTTGGCTTATAAAATAATTACACCATATTGGAACGAGGACTGAATCTGCTGCAACAGCTTGTACAGTCTCATTTGGTGTGCAGGGTCTTCTTTGGGTCATAAAACCTAACCTTGCTTAAATCCCCGTGGCCTCCAAAGCACCACCTAAATCAAGGGCTATTTCGCATCGTGACTGAAGCGTTATTCTCAAGTGGGCAGAATCTGATTGATCCATTACAGCACCAGACTTCTCCCAACACAGCTCATGACCTTTTTCTCAGAAGCTGCCACCTCAAATGTGCTGTATATATGGAGGGAAATGGAAGGAGGAAAAAGTTTTGATACAGAGGCAACAAGCTGCAATGTCCATGTGCTGCACCAGAAGCAGACAGCTCATATCTTGCAGAGTGCAATGCCCTGCCAGGTGATCCCTCTCACAGTAGGGCCCAGATAATCTGACCCCTGAAAAGACCCATTACTTAAGGTCTTTCAAGTTACCAGATGAGACACAAGACCCGAAGGCTCAATATAGAAGGACCCAGCTCATGGAAACCTTCACAGGCTTCCTGAGAGGAACACAATTTCCCTTATGAAACTACAGTGCTGACTGCATGGTTGACAACTACTGTGACCTAGGATGCCCTCAGCACACATAATTGTAGCTACTAATCTTGGTAATTTCCACTATTATTAGAGAATATTCTGTTCCATATTTGTCACCCATGGCAGCAATAAGAGTCTGAGATAAGTGGTTGAAACACTGCAGGATCAGCAGTCAGCAGTAACTGTGGGGCACTAAGGGGAAGTTCCAGACTCTTGAGAGAACTGGATATAAATTGTCTAAATATTTTAAAAATGCCCTCAAACCTCTTCAGCAACAGGCTCGTCCAACATTCCCATTTGCTACCGGTTATTGCAGCCTGGCTAAACCTGGAAACAACTGTGTACCCTCAATTACCATATTGTAAAAGGAAAAGGAAGAAACCCAAGAACAGGCATCACTGTCACAAGCAGATGTTACTTTGCATGAATTTTCCTCTTCTACATGATGAATATTATAAGAAAAATAATTAAAATGTGACTCATAAGAATGAGTCACAAATGTGTGTCATGGCATGTATGTAATGGCTATGCTGGCCCAGGAAAGACTGCTCTTCTGGCTTGCCCTTGCATTGAAACCAAACATGCCCCAGTCCTAAAAATTCTGACGTTGAAACAAAGTAGTACATCCAAATACCAAGACATGTTAAAACATATATATATATATATGTGTGTGTCTGTGTGTGTGTGTGTGTGTGTGTATATTTTACTTCAGAGAGAAATGGCTAGAGGGAAAAACATCCTGCTGAGTGACTGAAGGAAGACAGGCAAAGGCTGTGCTCAAAAGCAATGTCATAGTCATGTAATGTTTTTGCTGAAATTTCAGTTATGACTTCATTTATTGTTTTTCTAAAATGAGAGTAAGATAATATTTTTGTTTACTATGTTAATTATCAACTTTTCCATATCTTCTGATTTTGTTCATTGAAAACGTTTTGCTCCTCACCACTACTTCTGCCTATCTTATACAGTTCTATCCTTACCTTACCTTACCCCCAGCTTCTTTTTAGGAAGGAAAGAAATTTTTTTCCTAAGTATAAGAAATTCTGGCAAATAGGTAAGGTGACTAGCAAACCATAAAATTAGTTTATTGTGCTCAGTAAAGTGACCATCCTCCACTCATATTCTTATTTCCATTCCTGCAATATGTTACCCTGAGCACAGACCAATTGAATTTCAGAATATTTTGGTTCTGAAGCTCATGGGACAATTTGTTCTGAATTTTCATGGACTGACTCAGCATACAGCTCAGCACAGTAAGGACAAAAACCAGTGGTGTTGAATCCATTCAACAAGTTAATTAGATGAAAAAGGTGGATGCTGATTGTTATTCCAGCAGCCAAGAGATAACTACTGATTTTTAAAAAATCTGCCTGGCATGGTCAATGCTATTGCATTTACCAGCAGAAATTTGGTCTACCCAAGTAATATGCTAGTACATTTTAGTTCACTCACCTGTTTCAAATTTGCACTAGTGCCACTTGCTGACCACTGAATCGCTGGTGCTCCCACCACAGTCAGAGGAGGTAAATGCAGAGCACAAGTTAAATAGGAAAGAGCATAAATTATGTTGGCCCAAGGACAGCTACAACAGCCATGAAAATGGGGAAAGTGATCTGCTGTTTTTATGCAATGCCTAAAAACATTTCCTATTTTCCATGGACACTTGAGGGAGTCAAAGATTTTCATATAGACTTTTGTTGTCTGAATACTAAAGATTTTTAAAATTTTTTTTTACTTTTCAGTTCATTCCCTCCAGGTTCAGCTGCATCATTTCTGTGACTGCTATCCACTGTGTTAATGAGAATTTCTATTAGCCTTGGAAAGCTGCGCTCAGCAGCACTGTCTGTCTGCCATTGGCATTGCTTGCTTGGATACCCACTGCCTGGAACTTACACCTGTCTGATCTCACTAGTCCAACACTGCAGCCACCCAGTTTGGGCTAAATCTTTAATGCATTCAGCTTAGAGCAGCCTTGCATCTCCAGGACAGGGCTTGTCTCATTACTTGTTAATTGAATGTCCTCTGCCGTAATATATGACCTAACAGCAATAGCAAATCTCAAACGTCAGCACACACAGGCTTGGTTAATGAATACAGAGTAAACTAAATTGCTTTTTTGTGTTTAATCACCATCAGGAAGTTTTTGGTCCTGTGATCTGAAGGCAGCTTCCCTCTTGACTTTACTCCCGATTAGTTGTGAGGTACCTCATCCTTTTACCTAACCTTGCTAATTATGAAAGCCCTTAGGTGCCTTTTTTTCCCCCCTGCAGAGCAGAAATTCCTTTGAACTTGAACATACTGTTGCAGGAGCAAGGCAAAGAGCAGTTGTGTTTCTCCTCTCAGGCACTTTCATGGTATCTCTACTCTTTCCCCTGACATCTCATGCTGGAATCACATGCAGAGGTAAGGATGAAGAAAGTCTTAGAGGAGACTTAGTTATCTAATGCCAAATGATTTCTCATGATACCAAAGCCTCCGCTGTCAATTAGTAATTTAAAGAACCTGCTTTTCACTCTGCCCAAAGTTATAACTCTAAAAACAGTTGACTTTAATGATATTCCTGCAGCTTTGTTAGCAAATGGTATGATTTCTATTTACTTTTGTCCTGGAAGTTTTGAAAACAGGAAAATATTTTGCATAATATACTCAAATAGAAGCATAATATATTTTTTTTGCTGTGATTTGAAACATTCAGAATGACAGACCACTCTGTTCACCTTTAAACATGTTGTGTTCTACTTTGTGCTACCCTTCCTCTTCCCTCTTTGACTCTTGTACATACTTAGATGAGGAAGAATTCACTAAATTAACATTTCATAGGCTGGGATAAACCCTAGCTTGGGTTTTAGGAGAGATTGATAAAGAGGATAGATTTTAAAATCTTCTCACTATAAGTAGAGAATATTTTTAGTTTCAGAGCATACACCATGGAGATTAATTTCATCTTGTGCTACTGTATTTTCAGCAGAACCTTAGTATTGTGGTGCACCGGATGCTGACATTAAATTTACAAAATCTACATTCAGCCAGTGAAAGCCATCTCAAGCTGATAAATATTTACAAACACTTACTCAAAAATTAAGTACAAGAAGTTATATTGTCCTCAACTTTAACTTCAAAGATTTGATCCGGCTAAGAACACTCCCTGTGTGTACTGCTCCTTTCAAAAGTACATGCAGTGTTACATGCAAAAACCCCAAAGTGAATTATAGGAAAAATGAGTATCTGCTGGTGAATGACATTAAAAAACCCAGCTAGACTAGTCTGGCAGTTATTTGTGGTGATAAGAGGAATGAAAAGGGCTTCCTCCATTGCTGGGAACCTCACCCATGATGTAGCTCCCGGTCAGTGACGGCCCTCACAGTCCCGCAGGACCCCATGACCAAGTGGCTACACTTGCTCAGGCAGCTCATCTACTCGGTTTGGCAGAATGCAGGGCAAGGAGCATAATTCAGTAGCCTTAGTACAGAGATGTGAAGTTGAGGCAAAAAGACACACACTTTCCACCTCACCCAGAGTAAAAGGTAGATGCAGGTAAATGATGTTATTCCACTTCTTGTTCGGGCAATAACTCCCTGTAAGTGGTGACATGTCGGCCATTTATGAAACAAAGCGCAAAAGCGTGTTTTCCTAGCATGACCGTACTCCTTTTCCCAATAGGAATTCAAGTGCCATCTGCCAGCTTCTGTTGCCACAAAGCTGGACAAGTCCAAGGTACAGGAATAGGGGAAAGAAAACAGAAGCTAGAACACCACCTCCCACCTCCGTGTCTACCCAGCCTGAACTGTCAGCAATGGTTAACTGCACTTTACAAAGGAAAGAGCTAGCTCAATAAGAGAATAAAAGGTTAAATGATCAGCTTAAATAAAGAGAATGAAACAATCATTTTTTAAAATTGAAAAAACATTGAGTTTCAAGTGTTGCAACCCATGTACAGAAACCCTAGTATTTTAAATGAAAGAAGTGAAAATTTAGCAAGTATGTTTGTCCTTGGCTGTTTTCCAAGAGATCTCAGCTGTTGCGGTGAATTTAAAATGTGAAATGAATCAAATGTATGAGAATGGATCTTTCACAACTTATTATTTTCTTCTTTAAATAGTGAACAAAACTCCAGCTTATCCTGGGAAAATGTCCCATTTTTCATACAACCTTTCGGAGCCGTTTCCCAGCTGTGTCTCCCAGCACAAAAGCCTCCAGCTTTCCAAATTCAAGTATTCAGCTTTAATCCAGATATATCTGGACCATGCATGTTCTAGGTGTAAAAGGAACAAAATATGAAGGCTCAAGAAAATGAGGCACTTGAACAAGCTACCTTCATTTGCAGGCTTGTCTGGGATACTCTCTGCTTTAGGGACTGACTGCTGCTCTTTTTGGATGGGCGCATAAAATACGTGTTGGGAAAAGTAGACTAGGTAAGTTTGGATCTTTCATTGATGAAGTGATAAATTAATGAAGTCTGAAGTGAAATTATTTTTTTCATTTATTTTTTCATTCCACGTTTTTCAAAGCATGAAGTGAGCACCACAGTGATCAAGAAACCTTTTCCATTACAGTAAATTCAAGCCACAACTGCTATGCAAAAGCAAACGTTAAATCAGAAGAGGATACAAAACACAAGGTGAAAAAAATAGATTCTATATGTAGTGCCAAAGAAATGCTCTCCAAATGAGATAGCATAAAAAATACTTAGTTTTTAATATGCCCAGGGTTCAGGCTGTGTACATTGTCCGGCATGAAAGTTTATTGAAAATAAATCTTGCTTAAGTCAAGGAGATGCTCTGAAATTTCTCTGTGAAGGGATAATAAAAATTGTGCATGTATTGTACCCTAGGGGCAATTTCAAACTTCATCCCCAGCTTTTGTTGTAGAAAATGTTCTTCTTGCTTTACTAAACTAATTTCAACAAGCCCAAAAGGTATTTAGATGTGAGGTCATGAGAGCTGGGAGCCTCAGCAGAGAAAATGATAGATCATGGGGTTGAGTTTAAATCAATCGAAAAAAACCCCCAAACAAAAGTTAACCAACCAATAAAAAAAAAGAGACATATTCTTTAGAACATCTTCAGAAATTGAATTTTACAATGTTAAAAATGTGTACATTTTTGTTTAACTAAGAAAAGCTTAATTCCAAGATAATTGGTGGTCTACAATCTCATTTATGTCCTTTTTATTATATTTATTAAAACAGAGAGCATTCCATTTTTATATATATACACACAAAACACTAAACACTAATAGGAATTTAACTGATTACAGTAATATTCCTACTCTCTTGTATCTTGGCAAAACTATTTTTCTCTTTCACTGCTTCAGCGTCTCTTCACGGTTGCTGCAGTAACAAAGTAATTTTCTGATAAATTCATCAGGAAAAGTGCACTACAGAGAACACGTATAACTCTAAACCTGTCAGACCATCACAATTGTAAGGCAGTTATTCTCCTGGGGAAAAAAAAGAAAATTACATAATGTAATTGCACGGAGTGAAAGATAAGTTATCATAATTTTATGCTACCAAACCCAACTTTCTTAGATGTGCTCAGCATGGGGAGATGCTCTCTCACGGACAATACAGATCATCTCAAGCTCTATCAACCGCAGTGTCAGCTAGGCTGACAAATCAAGATTTCTGGCACACTTGAACCGCTAAACATTATGGATGAAGGAAAAGTTTTACAATAACATTCACCTTCCAAGTTGCAGTGGACATTTTGCTAACAAAATTAAATACCACAGTCTCCTTAATTCAATTATTTTGGGGATACTCAAAATCTATCGCATAATTGAAAGTGTAATCACTGTAGTTAAGCTTAAGATTTATCCTGTAAATCTTGAAACCTACAATACCTGAAATATATAGCAAATCCTGGATAATGGGAATAAGAAACTGTATTTAAACATTTTATATGAACCCTCCTTTACTTGTTAAAGGAAATACAGATCATGATGAAGAATGCTGAAAATACTGATTTATAAACTGCCTTCTGTTGCCTCCTCTTCTTCCCCTGATACAATGAGAGGTTCCTAAAATGTCTTTTAGAGTAAATACAGAATAAGTAGTTTTGATTTGCTAAACAAAGAAATACCTACAGGATCTCATATTTTCTATAAAAAACCAACATTATCTTTTATTTTGGCATTCTACACAGTTTAGCTGTGTAAAAGTCTGGTCTTTGTGATTTTTTTTACATTTGACTGTTTGGTTTACAATTTTTAGTTAAGATCCAAGACTTTTAAAACAAATTGTTTGTTTAGGATCGCCTGTTCTTGAAAAAAACCACCTTCAGTACAAGTTCAAGACAAGAACTATTTCTCTCAATAGACAATATGGATGTAAAGCTTGAAAAGGTTGAGAATCTACTGATGTACTGAAAGTAGATAATTGCACTGAATTTTTTGTCTGCCAAAAAGAGAAGGTGGCATAAGACATGAGTTTGTCACAATACTAAAGGGGCACTGATTTCATAACATGAAAAAAAGAGAGGGAAACTGAAGTGGCTGTAGTCATGTCAGAAGTCCTTTCCCAAGTGTAGAAGGACCTTTCTGGCAGTCATTTGCATGAGACGGAAAGTTTACAGTGGATCTGCATGCCTGGAAGACTGGCAGCACGTCTGAACTGATGAACCAGCTTTTGACATGGTCTTTAACACAGTAAATGGGAAAGTGCCTTAAATTAGGAAAAGCCGCTAGGTGCCTTGTAGATTTACTCAACAGGAATAGAATTTTTCAGTCAGAGGGAACAAAAAAGGTTGTCCCAAATGCTTATTCTGATTTGATAATTTCACAAGGTCTTCTATTCATATTTCATACTGGGTTTGTGTTTATCCCCAAAGGCATATTTTTTTTCCATACAAACTGAGACAGAAAGCTTGTCAACACTGCATGTCTAAGTGGAAAAGCAAATATTAAAATTTCTGACATGACTTCCTTTATGCCAATGTCACATTAGTTTTGGACTTCTGCTCTCTATGTATTGGTTTGTAGAGATTTGACAAATTATTAGTTGGAGGAACACAGATATTTTGGTATTAAATTGTGATTTAATACCACGTCCTTGCCTTACAAAGATTACTACTACATTTTTACTTCCTCATTAAACTAAGGTGTCAAATAGTTGCAACTAAGATTGTTGCATATTCCTGAATTCCCATCTGTATGGTCAATTTGCGTCATTTATTTCAGCTTGTTTTAGAAAATACTGTGCTGCAGTGTTAGGCAGTAGATGGAAAATGCATCAAAGTGCTGTTCACTAGTCAATGACCATCTGGCATTTCCAGTAGGTTGAGAACTGGTGGGACTTCTGTCTTGCATCAATTGCATCTTCCAGGTTTGGATTCTGGCAAACATTTTGCTATGTCTTTGGGAGATGTTCAGTGCAGTACAAGTGTGGAGGCATCATATCCATCTGTATGGACACGTTTTCATGGACAAACAATGTGAAATGCCAGTGTGGCAATTGTTCTTCATTCCAAGGATATGTGGACACTAGGCACTTAACTCAATGACGCAAACCTTTCTAACAATCACCCTCAAATAATAGATGCAGGCATTCATACCAGGAACAGGTCTGGGGTTATGTGCAGAGTATCTTGTGGTTGACATGTGTTAGCTTCAATATGACCTCATCACTTCACAATAGCTGCTCTCCATTAGAAATAACATTCCTGAAGGAAGATAAAGGAGAATGAGTCATGGAATAGTAATTTCAAGAAATACATACCTGTCAGTGTTTGAGGAAGGTTTTGGATGCAAGTGTGAATATTTGACTTGCAATTTGGATTTTCAAGACTGATCCATTGACAACTTCAGCATATTCTGATGTACTATTTTGACACTCATACTGAGCTCTTCAAAAGGCACTCACTCACCTCTTCCATCAGTGTCTACGAGACACAATGTTCCAAATGTATCTTATAAATAACATATCATCTAAGTGCTGTTCAAATTTGCAAGTCATTAAATACTTTTGGAGCTCTTCAAATTAGAGGCATCAGCTCCTCACCTGCAGGAGAGTTTAGTGGGAGATGAGCTACCAGCTGTGTCCCGCTCATCTGGTTTGAGGAAAGGAAGAGGAAGAATGTAATCAAGAACTGCTCTTGCCACTCCTGCCTACTCCAGTGGACTGATTTACTCCAGTCTTGGAGAAGATTAGCCCTTTTGCAAGCCATATCTTATCAACATCTAAAATTAGGAGACTAAGTAGGAATCTTGAGTTTTAGCAGAAAGTCTCTAGACATCATGTTTGTGGAGTAAAGCTCAAAACTGTGAAGCAAAAACCTCCTAAAGGCTCACAAACCAAAGGCAGCTGAGCTCAGTAAATAGCTTTTCACTGCCTGAGATTAGCAATACATGTTAGAAACTAGTGATAAAAGATAATGGCTGTGTTATTAGGGAGCACTCCTCTATGAGAAACACATTTTTATTTCAGTCAGTCTTGCTTCTGCTCATATCTCCCAGTTTGTGTTAGCGTCATTTTGAGAAACACCATTTTTAGAGAGACTGTGTCTGTGGTTGAAAGCTGTGTGTGGCGGATAGCAGATACCTGACCCATATTTAGGTCAGTTGTGGAAATGCAACTGGTCTGTAAGAACAAAATGACTCTGTTATTAAAGGCATAATTATCCAAATATGTCAAGGAAGAGGCCCAGTGATAAAGACCTCTGGAATTCTCCTAGACAAGCTACAAGGCTACGATTCCGACAGCATTTTTGTTATTAAAGCTAGGTTTCATTTAAGTGCCACTTTTCAGATGACAGGGACAAACTCAATGAAAACCTGCATTTAAAATAGAAAGAATGTCAGAGAAATGCAAGCATCCATTTCCAACACCCATAAATTCTGTTCATACTTGTGCCAGCATAAACACAACCTCAAATATCACCCACAGACACTTTCTCTGTTACAGACTCAGTAGAAACTACAGCAAATGGTCCCAGAAAATACCTCTGGGTTGCATATATATTTTTGTATAATCTTGAATAGAACCTTGGCTTATTTTTTATTATAAGCTATCATAAACTGCACTCGGTTTAGCTAAACTGAAAACTCAAGTTTGCCATCCAAATTTAGAAAAATGAAGATGAAGGTAAAGAAAGTTAATGAAGTTAGCAAGCTGGCAAAATAGAAATGGCTGTACAATATAATCAAAGTGGTAGAGCATTCATGTTTTGAACTACTTCATATCCTCCATTAAGTGTGACTATAGAGAAATGTCATCAGACCTGTATAGATGGAGACTGAGTGATGTCACTAAAAGTTAGTAATGCTTAGGTGTATTTCCACCATTAAGTTTTGAGCTATCAGCTATACTTCAACTTGACTCCTATCACATAAGAAATTGAGTATTTAATTAGTATTTGGTTTTGATCTTTTGTGATAACTTTACTCAAGGTGGAATCCCTCTATATCTAAAACAATGTCCCGGAAATACCAACAAATAGGAAAAAACAGTGTCATGCCAAGCCCGTCCATGACAAGCAAGTATTGGGATGAACTTCTGAAGGAACAGAGAAAGAAAAATTTGAACAGTGACGTGGTTATGTCTGTACTCCTAGCAGTTTAGAACAGATTGAGATGAAACAAAGAAGAAATTACTGTAGCACATCTTGCAACCTCTTTTGCTCTCTGTGCATGCTCATGCAGAGCATTTGCTCATTCTGGTAGAGATCTAGATAATATATCTTCAGAATGACAAATTGTTCCACTAATGTTGTGTAAAAAGTGATGTTTCCTTCCTTCCCTTTCTCTTCTCTCCTCTTGGATGTCTTCAGAAGTAAAAGTGCTTCAAAGCACTGGAACATTAAAATTTTTGCAGCAAGTTTGTTTAAAAATATAGCAATATGTTTTTCAGCTTTGGAATATTCACAAGCTCAGGTTTCTAACATATGGCTATTTCTGCACCACTTCTTTTGTGATGGAGAAGTCTCATATACTTAAAAAATAAACCTGCAACTGAACAGGTGTAGCACATCACAGTATGATTTGCAATAACTTCAAATAAAGGGTGGGATGTACACATTGCAGCTACAAAGCGGGAGTAATGAGGAGGGAAAAGAAAAATAATTGTGTTTGTAGCCTTTTCCTTGTATTTATTATTATCACAGTTTTAAGTTTTGCACTGATTTAATGCAACTTCGTTGTCCTTCTGCAACCAAATTCAGGCTATTTAATGGTTATTAAATAGACCATATCAATGAAATATACAGATTCTGCTGTACTTTAGTATCTTTTATCAAATCTCTTAATTCTGACTATCAGGATGAATAGTCCTGGGTCCAGGACTTGTTTTTTAAAGTCTTGTCTTCTGCCCTTATTCTTGGTGATTCTGGGAGATTGAGGATATGAGACATGCAGGGAATTAATTCTATTTATGTTGTTCTGTAAGCTGAGGAAAGATGCCTTGATCCTTTTTAATCCTTGAAACTGATATTTCCATGAAAGCCAATTCATAAAAACCCCAGTAACAAATTACAGCCATAGGATATTCACACTTTGAAGAACATAACTGAAAACCAGAAAAATATGTCTGTTTGTTTTTTGTTTAAACAAACTAAACAACCACCTCTCAACCTCAGTTGTCTCTAAAGTTTCAGAGAATCAGAGCAGAAAACCAGCAGCACACCAAGTTTGTTTCCTATGTGGCTAATTTTCATTCAGCTCAAGAAGCAGCCTGGATATGGAAGACAGGTATTCTTTAGTCAATAAAGTACTGAGAAGAATCTCAAGAGAAAGCTGAGAAAGAATTACTCTCTATTGCCAAGCAATAAAATCAAATGTGTGTTGTGCTCTTTTTTCTGGAGTTGCAAGTGGTATCTCAAAAGAACATCCTCTCTCTCAAAGAAAGGCTTCCTTCATGTTTCCAGAATTTGCTGATTTCTTCTCTCTTCAAATTAAATTGCTGTCTTTGAACATCCAAAGCAAGGCATTGAATATTGTACTGCTAGAAGACTGTGCCTTAAAGTCTTCTAAAGCTACACTAGAATGTCAAAACAACACTTATGAAAAATACACACGACATGTTTTATTTTTGATTGCAGTTAACTTTTGGCCTTCTGATGCTTAAAAGAAATCTAGTAGAAAACAAAGAAACCAATCTAAATATTAAAAAAACTGCCAATGAGCCTAATTTCTTCTTCCAGCCCACCTCTTTCACTCAGGAAAACAAGTAGAAATCTAAGGTTTTGTGTGTACTTCCCTGAGCATGCTTTGTTGCTGGTTTGATTCACCTGCTTCAGCATTCTCAGGCTGGGGTGGTCAGGCCACTTGTTGAGGTCTGGCAGGAGCCATTTTGGTTTTGAAAGCCGTAGTGCACACTTATTATGAAAACCAAAATGCATATCCAAAAAACATGACTGGAGGCATTTAACATTACATTTTTTGTTCAGATGTTTCAGTCACATGTCCCAGATATTTTTAGTTACTGTACTTCTGGTAGCATAATTGAGCGGTTTTAGAGCAGGAGAACTGGGTGATTTTTGGATGACACTAAACCAGGAAACCTGCTTCAAGTTTGCAATTTTCTGCAATTACTGACTCAGTGCCTGGGAACAGACTGGAGGTAATCTGAAGTAATACCTCTAAGCCCATACAGCATGGGACACTGGGTTTTCAGCTCCAGATCTTCTCCTAATGCACCCTGCTGGTTGTTAACACACGCTTGGTCATTGTGGGGCTCCTGCTCAGTTGCCACCTTGCTCCCACAGAAATTTGGAATCACACCATGATTTCTCCCTGGGCACCCAACAGCTCTCTGGCAGCCCAGCAGTGCTGGCAAGAGCTCCAGGGAGGAAACTGGTTGTGGCACCACCTGTTTTCCTTGGCAAATTGAACTACAGTCCACAGAGAACAGTGACAGTCAGGAAAGTTCAGGATATATGACCTGTGAAGAAAGACTGAAAAAAGTGTTCTGCTGAGCCTAGAGTGAAGGAAAGCAAACCAGGGAAACTGTGACAGTCTTAAATACCTGAAAAGAAGACTGCTGAGAAATATCTAATACAGAGAAAAACTTTTACTCTGTGTACATTTTGAATTAGGCAAAAACAATCTCCCAAGTTCTGGAAAGATACATTTAGGATAAACATTAGAATGACTATAATTTGAAGAATAAGGAAGCTTTGGAGAAAATTGTTTGAAGAAATAATGAAATCCTACCCTGAAGTCTTTTAACAGTAGGCTAGACAGACATCTGACAGGTATGGTTAATCGCATTGTGGGGAAAGGTGATGGACAAGACAACTTTTGAAGCTGCTAACACCCTCTGACATATCAGAAAGACTTCATTTTATAAGGGTGAGTAACCTGGTACCCACTGAGATTTCTGAGGTCATAGAGAATTAGAAAATGGATATTGAATAGATAAGGTGTGGCCATTAGCGTGATAAATCTTTAGGAGATCTTTACTTATGATGAAGTCAGTGGGAGGCTTACCTGTTACTGAGAGCAGGATGGGCTCTTTGGTTCAGTTAGAATTTGTTTGTGTGCATGGTCAAAACTTGATGAAACTGGCAAGTCCCAAAAGCAGTGATTGAAAAAGGAGAGGTACAAGCGATACTATTCAAAAGTTATTCTGGGGAGCTGAGAAGCTAAAGGCAACATTCCTGACAACCCAAAGGAATACATGGCAGGGGCACAACGTGGGCTTGGTTTGGGTGTGTTCATTCGGCCAGATTATGCTGCATTTCCACTTTATGGTTTTAATTTTTTCTGATGCTTTCCTGTTATATAACTGCACTTTGTGCATCCAAGACCTGAAGTTAGTAACTCTTAAACAGTCTCCACGTGAACATTGCTGGGTATTCATTTATTTATGCTGTTGCTGGTCTCCTGTAGAGGCACAAACTACTTTAGTGCATACAGAAGAGAATATTCCAAGTAGCATGTGGTGGAAGTAGGAAAAGAGGCTACATTTATGAATGAATTAAGCAGTCTAAATTATTTACTGCAATATATTACCTGAATTCCTCTATCATGCTATTCATGACTATCTGTAATTGTTGCCATCTTGTCTGTGACAGGTCTCAAGCTTCATAGCTCAAAGCGTGAACTTCTGCAACTCAAGAAGAAAGCAAAGCCTGAAAACAGCATCTAAGGACAAGCAATTTCTGTGAATCAGAGGCAGAATGCATCACTGCATAATTGATGTGTAGCTGGAACTCAGCAAATGATCGATGTCTCAGTGACTCAACAAAAAACCAGAAGGGCATTATACTGACTACCGTTAGAAGAATGAAACCTTCCCTAAAATTTCATTTTTCAGGGATGTGGATAGATTCTTGTTTTTAAAAAAAGATCTGAAGCAGAATGTTTGGATGTATTTCAGATGTTTAATTATTTCTCTTTTTATTTAATACAACATTGTTTAATTGTAATACGCTGTTTTAATGTGAGGAAATGTTTAATTGCCTTAATGTCAGAATGACAAAAACAAAACTGAAATTATACACTATTTTCATAGAATTTCACTGTTATTATTCAGGAGTAAATGATTTCTGGCCTATTTTAAAATTAGAAACAGATGACGTGCCTGATAATTCTTTTTTTTTTTCCCTGGAACTATATATTTTTAAAAGAATTGCTGCAATTCTATGACTTACACATACTGATTTATCTTACCACAGTATACAGGGATCCAAACCATCATATCTAACATATAATTGCACATCATTTATCATTGCCAGAAATGCCTAGTCATCTGCTTATTTCTTTCCTAATCCACCAAATCTTTAATGTTATATATTCTAATATTTATTGCTGCTTATTTATTTTATGTCTCAGAGAAGCAGGGTAATATGGCCAAAGTCAGATTGTCTCTAGTGCTTCCAGGAGGTCATTACATTTTTCTGTGTACAAGACATCACACATAGCTTTAGCATACCTAAATACTGTTCACCCAAAAATGATCACAGCAACAGAAAACAAGTTAAAAATGTAGGAGTTTCTCACAGTGTGCATATAGAAAGAACTAACAAGGAGATAGAGGAAAGTAAAACAGTCTGCAGGAGCTTTGAAAATATCCCAGCCAGCCAGTCACCACAGAAACACAGAGTTGGACACATTTTTATGACAAACCTTCACCCATAGTCCTAGCATATCAAGCCAATATGTAATCTTAATTGTATCTCAAAGAGTCTGTGAGTATTAATACGAAATATCACATCTTCATAGTGGTTTTCCCTGGTTTTCTACAGAGCTCAGTGCACTTTGGGGTGCTGGCTACTAACGAAGACAGAATTCAATTCAATTGCTTGTGTATAAGATCAAGCAAAACAAAAATTATACATATTTATTCCAGAAATAGTTGAATAATAGACTCCAAAAATACATGCCATTCAGGAAACATAGGGAAATTGCAAGTATTATAGAAATTGTAGCTCTTACAGAGTTATATTAGAGCTGTTCAAATTGTTAGTACTTGTCAAGAGACAATGGAAGAATTCATAGTCTCATTATAGGAAAAATTAGTGTCTGTAGTAAAATTTCTTATCTCTGTGTGTATATGGAATGCAAACATGAAGATGATAAAAATCCTTTAAAATATTTTATTGTTAAGCAAGAAAGCAGGCAAAAATTGAACCTTTTTTTCTGCAGATATTAGAATAATCTTCAAAATAAAGCAGTGAAATGTTCTAGTTCTGCCTGTGTAACATTAGCTGGTGACTTGCAAGATGTATTTAGGGTTTCTCAGGAATTTGTCCTGATGCGCTGAGCACAATTGTCTCAGGTAAGGCTGTCAGACGGGACCAGGAAGCTGGGATAAAAAAGCTTATTCCAGACCTCTCCTCTGCTACTAATTCTCTCTCTTACAATCATCAAGACACTTCTGTCGTGACAAATCCATAACCATCAGAAAATTGTCTGCTTTTTCAGTTGCACATACACACATGTATGTGTGTATATAAACAGATAATGTGTTTGCATATATAGAGACAGATCCATACTTATGTATAATTCATGTAGCTGTGGAGAGGCCTCATCCATCATATGCAGAGCTTCACAAAGCACAGGATGCAGCGTCAGAGGCAAGCAGCTGGCACTGATCCCACTGAAGAGGTTATCAGAGAAGAGCAAATATATTTCCCTATGGTGCCGGTGCAGGGTAAGACTCTCACATGCTGTTTCTCATTGACTGCATGTTACAGACCTCATTTATACACTTGGGACTTCTCTTACCTGGTTTACTGAAGTGAAGTAACATGAATATAAAATGTACTGCTGAGAGAAGAAAAGATGTATTTCAAAGGCTGGTATCTAAAAAACCTGCTGATTAGTGCTAAAGAAATCAATTTAACTTAAGGAAACTTCATAAAAGCCTATTGACTCTGCAGAAAAGAAGTGTGTTATTCCATGGGGAAGTAAATGAAAGAAGAAAGTATCTATCCAGACAGCTTCTACAAGATTTTCCTTCCCTAAAGGGTCCTTCTGTGTGTAAATTAAACCACTCCACTTGAAAGTGGTTGACTCAAAAAGAGAGTTCTTTGTTTAAAAAACTGACTTGCTATTATGCACATACCTCTGGGTCCTGTGTTTGAAACATTTATTTTATATGAGATGCACATAATACTTATTCAATTTATTACACAAATAGTCAAGGAATGTACTGCAATATTGCTGTCTGACTTAAAAAAAAAAAATTAGGGATCTCTGAAGAAAGTTTGCAACTTCAAATGGAAAATAACAGAAAAGAACTGACAAATCTTGAAAGAACATCAAAACCCCACATATAAAAAAAAAAGTATCAAATTTATATATAATGGCAAACAAAAAACTGATGCTCAGTCCAGAGCTACAAAGGAGACTGCTATCACCTAAAGCTGCTTCAGTCCTGCTTCCTTTCTTAGTAGTTCTCCTCTGTGGTCCTCTCCTCTCTCTTATGAGTTACTTGTCAGAGGCTCAGCTGGTCTCTGGTCCTTAGTAGAAACACCTGGTTCAGCAGAGCTGTAACTTATCAAGATCGAGGCTGCCTACAGCCCATTCTTGTTCTCCTACACATATATGTGTACATATATATATATATATGTATATATATATATGTATGCATATGTATGTATGTATATATATATATATGATTTTTATAAAGAAACACTCTACAAAGGGCTAAACATTTGGACACAGATCTTTTTTATTGGTTTTTTTCCTTGTGTGATTTCATTTTTGTTTTTTGGCTTTTTTTGCTTCTATCTTAGAAAAGCTGCTGATTTGTCCAAGGGAAAATATAGATACCTCATGCCATCATATAGCCACTTTTCCTTGATTTTCAGGTTTTTTGGAAAACATAGGCAATCAAGAACATCTTTATTGCTGCCAGAAAGTTTTTCTTGGTGTCACCCTGCATAGTATCGCTGACTTCAGTTGTGTTTGCATATTTGTTCTGCCAGAGAATCTGGTCAAATAGCTGCCAAATACATATCTAAGAAAGCAATATTTGCACAATCCAGATCTAGAAATCACTGCCTAATAAAATTTAGACTTTGGTGTTGAGGTCCCTATTCTTCAAAATTTCTGTCCCTGTTGCTAGGAAAGCAAAAGAGCAACTCAGGACGTGTTTGCTATAAACTTTATCAACTATTTAAGCAAATGACTGCTTCTCATGAAATCTCTACCATATAGAAATCTGATTTTGAAAAAAAAAGTAGAACAGATATCAAAACAATGGAAGAATGTTTCTATTTGGCAAGTCAAGTTTCAACACCCATGTCTTCATGTTTTGAAAGTTGCAGCTTTGGGTTCTCTCGTGTTAAACTCCAGGTTCTGTCACTCTTTTTCAGTGGTTAGCCTTTAGGCAAGCTTTTTGGTTTAGTGATTGATATCCTAATAAAATAATGTAAAGCAGCCTGGAACTATAATTTTACTATATATTCCTTTGAGGTTCAAATTCTCCTTAGGCTTTGCAGAGAAAGCTGAAGGCATTCTGGGATGTCTGGGGCCTTCTTTTGTCTTCCATGAAAGATCAGATAAATTTTTATTTTCTACACTTAAGTGAGGCCAGAAATTGACTGTAAATACATAAATAAGGGAGTAAGACAAGAAAGATGATCCTGCTGGCTTAAACTTTCTATATAAAGGTGCCCACCTCTGATGGAAGACTTTTAGGGTCTGCATCCTGGAACTGAGTAACTGAGAGGATACTTAGAGGTACCAGTAACTGAGAGGAGTTAGAGGTGGCTGTAAAAAGACAGAAAATTGGTGAAGTCCATGTCTGGTAGTTCCCAGACTGGCAAAGGGAAGTTTTGTGTGACCATAATGATTAGCACTCTCAAGCTGTTAATAAATAAAAGAACATTGATAAATATATTTCCTCAGGCTTTTCTGCTCGTCCCCCTTAGTCACTTGTCAGTTTCCAGCCTTGTTGGAGGATTATGGAAATTCATTTCAGTTAAAGCTATTCTTGTCTGAAATGAAACATTATTTATAAGGCACCCAAACTGCTAATTATACAGTTAATTTTCAGATCAGTTGTTTACTAAATGAATTGTTTGACCTCTAGCAAAGACATTTTCTGCAGAAGCTGTCAAAAGAAAACATTTTAGCTAAAATACATGGTATGTGGTCTTCAACTTTTTGCATTAGAATCTGCCATGACTTCTGGCCAAATGTTCACTGTAGTCAGTGGATTTGATTTGGCTATGGAATATAGCTCAGTTTCATGACATTGTTTATAAATGAAAATGAAAAGCCCAACACCAAACTCCAGGATTATTTGTAGCCTCACAACAATCTAACAGTAAAACTGACAACACAGAAACCAGAAGAAACTGAAGTCATAAAGCTGGTGCTGAGGTTTTTATTGTTGCAGTACCATTACCATTTCATTTGAAAGCAAAATAATACTAAACACAAAATAAGGGAATTGACAGCAAACCAGCAGGGAAGGATGTTAAAATGTTCCTCATCAATCTGCTAGAGGGGCAAGACTGGACTGGAACTGCTATGACTCAAAATTTTTTTTAAAAAATTATTGCTGGAATTTCTCTCTAGAGAAGAGGAGAAATAGAAACAACTTATGATAGATGTAGAACAGCACTGGCTTCAAATTATAATTTTAGGAAGGGTCCTCTTGAGGGTCATCCACTGTCCATAATAAACCTGTACTGCTCATAAGCATGTCTCCTCTTCCCTGTCAAATTTTGTTTTGGAGTTATCCATGTTCTTCATTTAACCACTCAGGTTGCTGGTGAACTCAGGACAGTGTTGTGGAGTCCCATGAGTGGAGAGGACTCTTCTGTGTCATGGCTTCCTGAGGTCTGGCCGGGAGACAACCGCTGAGGAGAGGTACAAAGGACCTCTTTCATCAAAAGAATTTGGTTAATCTGATTTGGGCACTTCTTTCACATCATGAAAGCCTTCCTATACAGCATAGTTGCATTTTACCTACCTATTCTTCTAGGCTCTTTATTTTCCACCTAATCCCAGTGTTGATTCATATAAATTTTCCTTACTGGTTTCTTGATTTCTTCATTTCTCATTTATTATCATAATTGTTCCAGTCAGTCTAGTCCAAACTGTGTTATCACGGTACACAAGAGACATTCAGGTATAGGCTGACCTTCTATTTACAAGGATAGAAACAAACCTATGCAAAAGCCAAACACCTCTTCCACTTGAAAGAGGATCAGGTTACACCTGGTAGGACAGTTTCTGCATACTATGGTGGGTGTTTGCAGTGGACATGAGAAAGACAGACAGGACTTCAGTGCTAACACACCCCCTTTGTCCCATTTAGAGACAGCGAGGGCCCAGAATTGCCTGCTAACCAGAACTGCCTTAATTAAAGAGTAGTTTATCACAGATGAAACATTGTAGCTTCTTGCCACTCAGTCTCCATCTTCCCAATACATACCAGGGAGGAAGGCGCTCAGGAAGAGGCCAGAGTTTGCAAGGAAAACATGCTTTATCTGTTCCAGTGCTTCTAGCTGCTTTAACATCACTATGGAGCAAAGAAAGAGGAACAGAATTGAATCTCAGAATTTTACACTTGAGCAGCACTTGGATGCAGTGAAGGATTTTCTTTGACACATATGGCAACGCTTTGCTCCCGAATCCACGCAGTGCTGGCTTAGCTCACCGCTGACTCACTGGTGCAGCGACTGGCTTTTTCTGAGACACGGGCCTTCATATAAGCACAAAACTTCAGTTCTGCATAGATCAGCCCTCTACATAACTTTTGAAGTTATATTCATGCAAGTTTATTTCTTCTTACCTTTTCCAGTGAATTATAGTCAAGCCAATTATTTGGCTGTGTGAACAGTCAATTAGCTGGAGCTTATTCTTTCTTTTTTATACCTGACAATCACCTTTTTGAAAGTACACAATGGGAAACTTGCCAGGATGAAACTCTAATAACCAAAAGTGCCAAATGTGCCTCTAATGAGTTACATCTCCATTGCTGAATGCATGGGACTCACACTTCAAGTTTTCTTGCCACGATTTAACAATGGCAGAAGCAGAAATAACAACCTTCTCTTATTCTGATTGACAACTGTTCATTTACAGGACACAATACATCAGGGCAACCACACTACAATACCTTTTCTCTCTTTATTCCTTGTTTTTGTGCCAATTAACCCAGCATTTTATTTTTGGAATTCAGGAGCATGAGACAGACACACAGAAATCCGAAGTCTAATTAACTTCAAGTGAACAAGGAATACATCCTGTTACCTCCTTTTACAGGCTTTTTGAGGATTTTTTTCTTTCTCTTTTTTAGCTCTTCCACCATTTTACATTAAAATAAAGATTCCAGGTGAAACAGGAAGGTTTTAAAATGTGGCCTCCTGGGCTGGGCACAGGTTTCATTTACCGAGTTTTTGCTGTGCGTCTGTGTGGTCATAACTACTCTGAACTACTACAGTGGCCTCACTGGCCACTGCTCACGTGGTTTGTAAGGCATGACAGCTAAATGTGTGACAAAAAAGTGGTGACAAAAGCCATTTCCCACCATTCTTCCCCTCTCCATCTTGAACCATAGCATTATGTAGTGCCTTCACTGTCGTGGATTTTTTCTGGCTATGCTAGACTGCTAGAGCACTGTTAAGCTGTTGGCTACCTGAAGGCAACTCGATGTGCCCGAGGCAGGATGTGCACTATCAACCTATCAGCATGCAGGGTATGTGAAAGTCACACAAACTTCAAAGAAAGAAACACTTCAGAAGACATCTACAAGCTTGTACAGAGGATCTGAGCAACATCGGGGAGGATTCAGTCTGGCTGCAGAGATCCTAATACCCTTAAGAAAAAAGTTCAAAGATCCTTCCTATCTCAACACGGAAGCAGAATGCAATGAAGAAAATGATGGAATTCAAAGTAGTACTTTTCTTATGGATAAATCTTAAGGCCTTTCTTGGGCTCTGTATGTGTGAACAAGACAGAGAAAGTGTTGGATCTGTGCTAACATTACGTCTGAGATAGCTGTCCTTCAAAGCTGTTTCAACACCCAGCATACTCTGGATATCTGGCATCTCATGCCCCCATTGACCTTATTGGCAACAGATGCTCAGTTGGAATTTTCTAAAGAATACAGACCCAGCTGTCTTTTCCTCCCTCACCACCGTTTTTTTCCAGCAGGAAAGCATGACAGATTGTCTTGTCCACCTGGAGTAGCTCACGGGACATCAGCACATAGACAGAGCTGAGATGGAGGCTGTGGGGCCAGACAAAGAGTAAAAATCTGTTTGGGTATTTTCTACATAGAGAGTGTTTTCATGTGGACAAGGGGTACCCCTGGGGGTAGATAAAGTGGATGAAAAACTTGGCCTTGGTAGTTTTCTAAAGCAGAAACCTTAAGTAAAGATTGAACTCTGAGAACTCCCTATTTTTACCTGGGGAAACAAGGGAGACAGGAAGGAGAGGAAAAACTGTTTTTCAAAGCACAACTAATTTTAGAATCGTGGAAGTGCATTGTTTGGAGACAAAATCTCATCCTGAGCATCTAAAATTATAAACACTAGATATTTCTAGCTAGTTTAGACACATGAATCTATATTTTATAGTACTTATAAAAAGTAGGAACTTTTGGGATGACTGTCCCCTCCCACTATTTGACATCTGTCCACGTCCTTCCCTGATCCACCTTGCTGCTCCAGCCTTTGGGATGCTTCTTGGTGACGCCTGAGCAGTCAGCCGTTCAGTTCACCTCCATCTCTACTTGCTTGCAAAGTAGTTCTGCAGTTCTCTGGAAGGCCTTCACACAGGTGGATGCAACCTGATGCAGGCAGATCAAACACTCCCTCTGTCATGTAAATATTCCCTTTTATGTCAATGGCCTTTGTAAACTCCATAGTACGGACATATCAAAAATGCTTCCAGAAATTTGGCTTATTCTAAATGATTTCTCATTTTTTTATTTTTCTTGACTACTGTGTTACTCAACCATATTTATACATATTTAGACCATATCCGTGGGTTTATAAGCTGTAAATATTTTTTCATTTTTCTTGGGTTTTTTGTTTGTTTGGTTGGTTGGTTTTTACCTACTTAGCCATTGCAAGCACACTGCAAGAAGACAGACCAAGGCATGAAAGATGAGGAAAGAAAAGATGTTTGCTCTGATCTAGCTGACAGTCATGCAATTAAACTGCCAGGAAAGAAAACCAACGTGCTTTACTTGTCTAAAGAATGGTTTCAAGCCAAGCACGTCTTGTACTGCACATTCAAGGAAGTAATTAGCATATCTGGCATTGTAATAGCCCAGCTGATGGGCAACAAGATATTAGTCACTGCAAATAGCTGCAGTTTGTGACTAAAGTAAATTATATGGATGCCTGTTTGACACTATTTATTTGATGAGGAAGAGCACAAAAAAAGCATCCAAATAAATTAGAATGCAAAATTACATTTCTGTCTTCCTTTTGAGAACAGGGTTAAATTTATTGAAATAAATTTTACATGCTTGCCTCACACTGGCTGGTGCATTTTTTAAGACAAAATGGGCTGGAGACAGTGGGCAATCCAAGATCCTCTGGCCTGTGAATTAGCACGTTGGCTCTAAGAGCAGCAGAAGTGGGGATTATCCTAGCTGAGTCCATGATTTGCAGTAATGATACGGACAAATCCAGTAACATCCCATATAATTTTCTTTGTGGAGGGCTCTATGTTCCTCAGGTGAGTCAAGAAACAATTCATCTGAATCAGGTAATCATGAAAATACAGGTACAAGACAAGACCCAGTGCAGAGTAATGCCAAGGTAAGGAAGGAAATTGTTGCAAGGAGCTACACTTGGGTCCAAAATGTCAGTGTCAGTTGGGAAGCAAGTCAGCCTCTGTACTCACACTGGATAGCCTGAGATCATGGACAACCACATTATTTCTTTTTCTGATAGAAGCAAAACAAAACACAACAAAAGCCAAACAGTAGAAAGGAGATTTAGTCTTCTTTCCAAGTGCTGCCTTCCATAAAATTTCCACTGAGGGGAGTTATTTGAGTCTTCAAAAAGTCTGTGTGTCTTGCTCGAGGATATCACATGCTCAGCTGACACAGTATGAATGGCAGATCTGATACCAGAAGTACGTTTCAGCTCACGTGTGGCAGCATGTTCAGAATTAAATTATCCACAACCACTCACTAGACGAGTCTTTACAAAAGTAAGGTCACAGCTGCACAGCAGATCTCTGTGCACTGGGGATACTAACAAAAGCTCTTTGCTAAACTGGACTGTTGGTGCAGAGGCCCTGACATTGTTCCGTGGCTGTAAAACCGGCACATCACCTTTTACAAGGTGCTAATCTTAGATAAAACTCACCATGGGCTAAGTGACAGAAAAGACCAATCAAACAATCCCACATATGGGAAGGCAGGGATTATTTTTTTCACCTAGAAAAGCATCTGATTTTAGGCACACAGTGAAATGTCAGCTGTGATTATCAAGATTACTACCACAGGCAGGTATCCATAGGCGAATTGTGGAAAATAGATAAAGCAGCATATTACCTGCATCTATTATTGATTACATGAGAAACTCTGGGTATATAAGGGGCTCTGAAGTAGACATCCAAGAGGGATATGTTTACTTTTCTTAAGTGCCTCAAAAGGCATCAAATCAGTTTAGCTGTTTGTCAGAGGACTCATTTTCATTTTATTGACCAAATCAAATTGAACTTCAGTAGTTTTAGATATAGTATTCTTGAAGGAGTCATCTATTGGGAATCTGTCTGTACAGCCCTTGCTGGCACAAATGTTAGCATCTTTGGTGGAGAAACACAGACACAGAACTGCAGACTTGCAGGTGGAATTGCAGTTTATATGTAAGGAGGAACCACAGGGGAAATTTAATTCTCTTCATGGGAAAAATTCTCTTCAGAAAGGATTGCATTTTCTTTTATTTCTCAAGAACTTCTTTCCTCCTGCTGCTTTAATTTTGATTCTTTTCTGGCTCTCGGCTGCAGTTTATGCTTTTATAAATTGGCAGTGGGAATACTGCATGCTTCCAAATTCTCACTACTGCGAATGTTCTCATTGTTCATTCAAGAATTAATCCTACATCTGGAATACAGTTACACTCCTATTCCTAGCCCATGTAGCCACTGTAAACTGAACTATTCAGCTTTTTATTACTGACATGTACAAAAGTAAGATTATGACTTGATCTGAATATTAGGAAATGCACAGCTATGTGTAGTGCTCGTGTCCAAGGTCTCTCCTGGAAGAACAGGACATGCCTGGAAGATGAGGGCTGGTCTCCTGAAATAAGTGATTCAACCTGCTTTCCCTCCTGCCTTGTTCCAGGCTCTATCTATCTATCTATCTATCTATCTATCTATCTATCTATCTAATTTGTTTCTTGGAATGCATAGTTATATTTGAATTGAAACTCTTGCAATTTGGACGTATGTTCGAAAGTAGTATGCCTTATTGATGTTTTAAATCTAAATAATACAAAGTGACACTGAACACTCAGAGTAATTTGTCTGACTGCTATCACCAAGCATTGCTTCTGAAGATAGATGATAAAACTCACTGAATTTTTCTGTTTCCTAGGTAAACAGCTGAAGGAAATGTGTCCATGTTCCTCTAATCTTGCCCTTGGGCAATTGGATTAATATTGACATCACCAAGCTCTGTGCCAGTGGACCAAAAGAAGAATAGCACATTCTGGTGACTAATTCAATACCAACAGGAGCAAGCAGCCTGAATTCAACATAGAAAGATATTTTTAGTGGGTGTCTCATGGGTCTAGGACTGAAGCCAGCCCTTGGCAAGTGTCATCACTCACCAGACAATCAGCCGGAACTCTGAAAGCTTTTGAAGATGTGAGACAACATATATTCTCATCCTTTAGCATCTCACCTGGCACAATCAGATAAAAAGATAGCTCCATTTTTAAATTCAATTTCTTTGGACAACCAGTTATTTAGACGTATCTGCCAGTCTGCCGTGTTGAGCAAACTAAGTTGTATAAACCAAACCACCAGCTGTGGTGCACTTACAGAACCCAAACCACATGACTTTCACTGGAATTTAGTATGTTCCATTTCCTTCCCTGTGGCAGTCTTTAGCAGGAATTCAGAGATGCAGCAGCACGCGAGTCCAGTGACAGAGTGAATTATTTATTAATTTTACAATATCATTTATATATCCTCATTTCAAAAGACCATTGGACAGTGTCCACATCTGTCCTGAGGCAATTGGCTGAAGCACCAGACATCCACTTCAGATTATTTGTCCCATGTAACTTAACAAAAACACCAGATGTGAAAGTTATTTACAAAAACCTATCTTACTGTTTACATAGCTTGCATAGCAAAGGAAAATTCTCACAGAATTAGTGCAAGGGGATGGAAAATTTCTCTGCTTAGCAGCTTTTCAGTATCCACACTTCCCTTTCCCGTCCCTTGCCTCTTTTTTGTCAACTACCAATCTAGTTGGGTTGGAAGTGTTTAACAAGAGCAGCTACTGATGGGCAAGGCAGAGAGTCACCCTCACAAAAAAGAATTATGTTGGTAGGAAATGACCTGTGCTAGTGGGACTCTGTTTTTGCAGGGACCAGAGGAGCTGGGTGCAGCCAGCTGGTTTGAGGACAGGACATGCTCTTGCTTACACACTGGAAAAAGGTAGAGTAGCAACCCACATTATCTTCTACAACTGCTGTATGTCATGTCTCTAGTCATTCAGAGGAGAGTGGGGTGGTTTTCGTGTCAAGTTCTTCCTCTTCATGCGGGTGAGGAAGTAGAGAAGGTAGGAAAAGGGCTAAGCTTGGCTTTTTCCAAGTATCATTTCAAATGGAAATGACGTGGATTGAGGAGATAACTTGCTCTCAGAACAGTTACATGTGCTTTCCTTTCTGAAGCAGAAAAGAGACCCCATGAAGACAGAGAAATGCCACTGATTACACTGCCCCAGGCTGATCCTGGGTTTTGCAAGTTCTTTCTCTGGGGTGAGAAGTGAGGCTCAATCCAGTCACTTAAAAATCATCCATGAAGGGTGAAGGACAGGAGCTGATTGGTGCAAAGGGTGACATGCCTACAAGGGAACAATATGATTGCTCCTTTCAATCCCACAGGTAGGGTCTCTAGCTGGAACAAAATAGAAATTGATATTCATTGGCAGATGAGAAAGAATCTAGATGTGAGTGTCCTAGTCACATATACAGCTCTTGAGCTAGGAGAAAAAAAATGAACTCTTTAAAATATTTAAATTTCTTAATATGCTGACTCAGTTATTCATACAGCACGCACTTTTAAAACATTACTTGCAGATGTTCAATTAGTTTTCTGAAAGCCATGCTTGGTATCACTTTACTTGAGTATGCAGCCTGCATTTTTCTGCATAATAGAACTTAAATATCCAAATTCAATAAGAATTCAATGTAAATATTTAAATCTAATTATTACTAGCCAGCAAGCACACAGATAAATATTACCAGACTACAATGTCAGTCAAAATTACACATAATTCAGTGCACTTGCAAAACAATCAGAGTTTATATGAGCTTGTGAGTGTTTTATGCAATTAAATGGATACCAAAATTAGCTTGCATTACCATGCTGTAGGCAGTTATCACAGTCCTCTAGCTAAGACCCCATGTGACACCATGGCTGGGCAGTGTCAGACAGCTTTCCTTCTCTCATTTGAAAGAATTAGAAACCAAGCTCTACTCCTTCTCAGATAAATGGTTCTGTATGCCTGAATGACATTTGTTTTTCTGCCAGAGATATTTATGTAAAATCACTTTAAAATCAGGCCAAGGGAATAATGTGAGCCAGCTGAAAGCAACCAAACATTGTGTAGTTTGACAATATATTTTATTTTCTTTTTCTTATCTACCCTGGATTTCTTCCTTCTGTCTCACCTCAAAAGCCACTTCTCTGAAACCTCCTGAATAGTGGTTGAATTTATGGTTATGCTGATCCCATTAAGAGCCTTTGTGCCACAGCTAGAGCATGGGACTCAGTTTGTGCTGCCAAAGAATATATTTGTGAGACAATGAGAAGGATCCCTTGTGTTATTGCAGTGCATGGTCATTTTGAACACAAAAGTGATTTCATGGATCTTGGGAAGAAGATAAGCAAATGTTTCTTCTGATGCTTGCCACTATTTCATGCTTGTGTGACGGGTTCAATTCCCGCCTTTAACCTTAGTGGATTGATTTTATCAGGTTTCAGGAAAAAAGAACTGATCAACAGTTTAGGAATAAAATTTTATAAATAAAAAACAGACATACATTTCCAGGAACATCCTCACTCAGTTTTTAGCCAGCAGCCACAACTCCTAACCAAAGTTTTGCTTCAACTCTTCCTGTGAAGAGGCCAGTGGTTTCCCTATCCTAGAGTGTGCCAGGTGTTTCCCATGCCCACTTTAGCAGTTACAAAATCTGGCATTGTCTAAACCTCAGCATGTTTAAGTCAGATGCACAAGCTACAAAGGAAAAGGAAGGAATTGCTCGATGCTGTCCCTCTGGATGCCTTCCGGGTTTGCAGGGCTGGCTGCTGTGCTGCTCAGGGCCCTGGCTTTGAGAACCTGGGCACAGGTACTTCTTTGTTTGGCTGTAATCTGTTAATGGTGAGGAAGGTGCTGGGTGACTAGGATGGTTATCTAGCTTGCTGCAGACTTGGTATCACAGGGATTTTGAGTAGGATTTTTCCTCAACAAAAATTGCTTAATGAATATATGATTCAGGGATGTCCAAAACCAATAGTTACAACTTGAATTTAACTAGCTGGGTTTGACAAATACATCCTAAAAAACAAGGCTAAGGGCCAGAGAAACTTATTAGGCAGGTTCTTTGTAGACTTAATGGGCTCAGAACTCAGAAATGAACAGATGAACAGTCAAGAACTCCCAAACAGAAATTCTAAGTTAAGTAAAATCTGAGTGTAAGAAAGCTATAATTTCATTCTGTTAGTTTCATCTGCAATTAAGAACAAAACCATTATTATATTTCAATATTTTTTTGGATTTTTTTTGGTACTACTAACAACATTAATATTCAATAAATGAAACACTATAAATTCTGCATAAAACATGTCTGCACAATCCCACTTTTGTTAAGACTTTACAAATATTTTTTTTTATCTAACATCACATATAGCACTTAATATGTAAAGTCTCAGATACTGACTTGGTTCCTGAATCTCAGTGAGCACATCATAACAGCCAGCCTCACAGAAGGTCTTCTTCAGTCACTCCAAAGAAAATTTTGATCCTCAAATACTCTGGGTTGGAAATTATGTTAGAGTTGAGACCCACAACAAACTCTTGTCAGCCTCACTTACTCTTTGGAGCAGGGCAATTGTGCTCACCATTTTTCTTGAGAAACAGCACTAGAGCAAAGAGAATTTATATTGAAAATCTACGAAAGAAATTAAAAAGGGAAACTGTAGCTGGTCACCTTAACTAGAAATGCACTCCATGGGATGTATAATACAAATACAAAGAGAATTGCTATTTTTTGAAGATGTGTAAGGTGAAGGCTGAGGATATAAACTACATTCTGGAGAAGGCAAACAAAACACCTGAGTGTGAGTGAGTATGCTCATCACTTCAGCGGAAGAGCTTAGGCTGTGATTGCTGCATTTTAAAATTCCAAAGGGGACAGTAATAGATCAATTTAAGCACGGTGGGAATGTTAAGCAAAATCAATGCATGTGCAAATCAGAACACTTGCACTGCTCCCAAAATGCCACTTTTCAGAATGTGACAAGTGATAAAGATTTCTGTCTCTATTCTGCCATAGACTTAAAGCTTTCAAAATAATGCTTTGTATTACTGTACCCAACGTTGTGATCAACTGAGCTGCATCCAAGCAGCACAGAGGAGGGAGTTCATTCAAGACCTTTTGTTCTGAAAATACATGTGTCTGTCTTTTGAGTTGAAAAACAGGTTCTGTTATCTGCAGCAAGAGCAGCAGGAGGGCTTTTATTCAACTTTCAGAATGATACAGTAAACAATATTGTGAGAAAATCATATTTCTGTCTCCTTATCTGAACCAATGTATTTTAGCAGGATAAGAGGTTACTATATATATTTTTTGAAATCATTTTCTGCCTCCTTCTGCTTGCCTTTGGGACACTCTCACATATTCCATGCAAAGTACAAATCCACGTAGAGGAATGGGACTTCTGTGGTCTGGAAGATGGGAGATCTCGATTCACTTCTGATCCCTGATTTTCTCGGCATCACTTCTAAAGGTGTGGTAATATTGTGCAGCGACTGAAAGAGGGCTCTTCTGTGTCTGCAAGAATACTCAATAATTTGCAAAATTTTATCATGTGTGTTTTTTACTGGGCTTTGTTTGCCTTCCTTTCTTCTTCTCTTTTCCAGACAAATCTGCTCCCTTCTGGTTCTTGTGCCATTTTAAGCTGCATCCTCCAGCTTCTCTGCAGGCTAGTAAATTGGATTATTGTAAGGAATGAAGATATATTCAGGAGTGACTGAAGCAGAAGGATTAGGACTTGATGCAGAAATTATATTTCACAGACTGCAGTGAAATCTTAGAGATGGTTGTGTTGCTTCTATGCAAATTACAGACAAGTTTTTGAAATAAACTATAATATTCCTAACCCTCAGAAACCATCACCCTAATGAAAATTAGCATTTTATGTGTGAAAGAGAGAATATTAAGACTAAAGGCAGTGGCAAACTGGAATGACATTTCCCTTGCTGGAGAAAGACAAGCAGTTTTCCAAAGGCAACAGAATCTTTCAATCGCAGATGTGAACCAAGTCCCTGAATTGAACTGAACTGCATTTAATATCTTAGAAAAACTTGACTTAGGGCAGATTAATGTCCACCCAGCAGAGATCAGAAACAGGATGGGAACCCCAAATGCAAATATCTAATTTCACTTCAGGAGAATAACATAACTCTGCCAAAGGGCAATTGCTTGTATGCTGTTTTTTTCCCCAGTGTTTGTAATATGGAACTTAAGCTTCAGGTGGAATGGAAATAGATTACATCCAGCAGATACTGAAGACTTACAGCTGCATTTTCCTCTTTAAACAGTCCTTGTAAGTGCCAACAAAGATCTGACATCCTTGAACCTGTGTACCCTGGATCATCATTCCTTCAGAAGGTGTTGTCATTAACACCAATTCAGTTTAAATACAAGTCCCCTTCAAATCTGGATTTTTTTTTTATATTTAGCGGTGTTAAAGTTCTTGTCTGTTTGATCTATATGACTGCGCAACTAGAAACAAGGAAGAGGGAAATTAGGTTTGTGTCTAGTGAAATACTTCAATATTCTTAAATACTTTAATGATATTAAATTGAGTAGTTAATCCATTATTTAAAACATGGTCTAATGACTTTGAAGATTACAGTAGACAATATCATAGCAGGAAATGGAGATAATGTGAAAACAATTACACAAAGTAATAATGGAACCGCTTGATTTAATTGTTTTCACTCAAAGGCACTCTGTCTTGAACCTTGCAAATCTGGTGGCAAAAATATCCTTTGCTTCTTCATGGTGTAGAATTTTAAAGTAATGGCTTCCTGAGAAGAAAACACCTTGGATTTAGACAGGGCTGCTCAACTTGGGGAATTGAAATCCACTGATCTTTATTTACTTTTGAAAAGTTTGCTTCCATAAGAATGACTGAAAAAAGTGAATAATTTGAATCACTTTATTTCTTGTTCAAAATACATATGAAACAATTAGAATAAAATTATTTCAAATAAATTATTTTATTTTTCTTGTCTTTTTTAAATATAAAATTATCACAAACTGTACACTTCATAACATCTTTTGAGGTTTCATTGTTACCTATTTTTTTCAGAACTGACAAATAGATTCACACTTTCTAGAGAATACATTGTAAAAATACTGAAATGTGTTACAGCTCTCAAAGGCTAGTGCAAAAAAACCCATCTACTATCAGTAGTACAATTTATGTTGTCAAGTTTCACAAATGGCCATTTAGCGCATACAAAAAGCCAGTAACACAAGTTCAAAAAGTTTTGTTTTCTCGTCTCTATAACGCAGAAGCCAAGGATATTGACTTGAACAATGTCTAGGTATCAAATCACAGACTTCATTTAAAAAGTCACATCATGAACACTGAATAAAGGGTACTAAAACAGTCAGGTATTTTATATTAGATCTTGGTCAGCCAACACCACATAGCAAGAAGAGACAAAATCTTAGAAGAACTCTGCAGTTCTTTGTAAGCTACATAGACTTGGCAACATTTCTGATCTAATCATAAAGATTATTTTAAAGGTAGGGAGTTCTGTTAGAGTTTGGGCCAGTTAGGGCCTAATTCAGAAACCTCATTGTCACAGCAAAGATGCTTATCCTGACAGGCATTGTGGTGGGTGCTTTCTTTTAAGATTTCAAGATACTAAGTGTTTAAATACTGAGTGGGTTTTTTAGCTGTCAATATTTCCTATGGCCAGGAACTCCATTTTAACTTCCTACCTTGTGAAGCATACACTCTGGAGAATGCCTTCCCCACAAACAAGCATATACTGGGAACACATGATGTTCTGTGCCGAAGCAAAGATGTGGCTGATTTCTGTTCTCCTCCCCCTGCTTCAGTCTTCATGAGGATTGCACTGAAGCCAGTCAGCTTGAATGCAGCATGGACTACAGGCTCATGGGAAGGAAGGAGAAGCTTTTTTGGGACTCCCCTTGTGGTGGCTGAAGGAGCATCTGGCCGGCTCAGAGGAACCAGTGCTGCAGTCCTGCTGCCTGAGCTGGTGGGAACTGGGCAGAGAAGGGCAAGGAAGAGATGCTATCTGGCTTTGCCTGTTCCCACCCCAGCCAGCAGGGCTATACTGGCATGGAGGGAGCTGAGATTAACAGGTCATAGTTAAAAAATATTTCACATGGTTTGCTGAACACACACCCTCGTGATCTCCCCCGGAAAGCGGAGAAAGCACAAGTCAGAAGTGCCTCTCCAAATCAGGATGCCAGCAGTGCCTACTGCTAGGATAGAAAGCTACCCATAACCCATCCTTAGACGTGCATTTAAGTCCAACATACCCTACAGAAACCTAAATAGAGAAGAATAGAAAGAATTTAGACCCACACTTGGAAGAAAGAGAAACGAGGAACAATACTAAATATATATCTATTCTTTTTCCTTCTATTGAGAAATAGTTTTCTATTTATTTAACAAAATTAAATTTTTTCAATATTTTCTCCATAGAAATATAGACTGAAAAGAAGTGCTTTATATCTGATGTGCAACAGGACTATCTAAAAGTTCCATATGAAAGGTTTAGTCTATACACACACCCTCTGAGCTTCAAAACAAAATGGCATTTTGTGGAAACCTGCAGGCCACCATTAAAAAGGAAAAATCTGTAAAAATACGTCACCTCTATGTCTGACTACATAGACCAGACACTTTTATTCACCAAGTCAGGCAGCTGAGGCTCATCTTTCCTACCAATATTAGTAAAATCAGCATTTGCAATAATAGCTCATACCCTAGAGATACACTGAAGACTTCTAATATCATCTGAGCTGTCAGAAAGCGACAAAAATCCACGGTGGATGTAAGAGAAATCATTCTGCTTGCCTTGAGACTGGGCTCATTTTATAAGATGCTATGACACTTCATCACATGCAACCTGATGCAGAGTGAACTGAAATCAATAGCGGTGGTCCTGCTGGATCTCAGCGCTGGGCTGGCCCAGTACACAGTGCTGTGCTTTGAGAGGAAATGACATATTAAAAAGGCCTACAGAACGATTTTGCTGGATACATTTAATGGTCTATTGTCATGATATTAAGAAAATATTTTCATTTTAATTAGTACAAGAACAATTGGCGTATAAAGTCGCAAGTGATTAGCCTAAAAGAAAGCTCCTTTTAAAAGCATGCTAGAATTCTTGCATATTTGAAATAGGGCGATGAACAGATTTTTTAGCAATGCAAAAGATATAATAAATATATATTGTTAATACTACACCTTAAGAGGCTGAACTGAATCACTTTTATTGTGCTATATTACTTCAATAACTATTAAATCTACATTAGATACACTTACCATTTTGCATCTTTCTTGAGACTGCCCAAAAAGGGAGGTGGAATACTCTAATTCTAGTCAGAAAAAGTCACATAAAAAGCAAAACGTCTTTTTGCCAACATCTTTATATTTTGCTGCCACAGATACTTTTTTGCTGAAAGTTTTTTTATTTAATTTTTGCATCAATATTATTTTCAGTGCATGAGTAGATTGGTACCTTAGTACCACTTTTTGCCCTGCTAGAGATGAAATGATGAAGTTCTGTCTTAAGAAAAAGCCAGTTTTGAAAAAAGGCAAAAAATCTAGAAGCCATGTTGGTATAATTTGAATGAAATCTCTTTTCTCAGCACATATTACTCATCATCAAGCCCTCTTTGGGTCAGACTGCTCCTGGACTTCATGGACTGCCCTGTGCCTGGAGGGCAGGCAGAATCAGAGCCAGGATTTTAGGGGTTAATCCTCAGAGCTTCTCTGAAACCTGGCTATGACCTACAATTGTTTGTCTGCTACTGGCAAGTAGCTAAAGTGCAATAGTGCCAGGCTCCCTTTCAGGGGGATACAGAAAAGTACAGAAAAATCAGCTGTGCAGATTTCGGTTGCTGGCTAAGATAAAGCTATATTTTCTCATTAGTGATTTTGATTCCCTAGCCCAAAGTTACCTTTGTGGACTAAGAACTGAAAAGGTTGCAGGTTTAAATAAATGAATCAGGTTCTTGTACTATAATTAAGATAATTAAACACTTACAATACATAAAGCTTGAAAGGAATAAATGTAAGAGTGTGAAGTGGTCTTTGGAGAGTCCACAAAATCTCCTTTTTCATTTTCTATGGTAGCCAAATCTCCATTTACATGGAGAAGAAAGATACATCCATCCACATATACCCATTTGACAAAAATAATTACAGCTGGCAATTCTCTGTCTTGTTCAGCTATGCAGTCATTTCCCTCATAACCATCATTACAAAATTAAACCTCAGAAAACCGTGGTGAGGCAAGTAATGGTCCTCTATTGATCACTCTGATTTTTAATAAGAGGCAGCCACTCCCAGGGTGAAACATTCACAGTACACCCACTACTATGTGACAATTTAGGACAAAGGAATAAGAATCCATTATTCAGCTGAACTCCCATGAATAGGAAGAACAGGAGGAGATGGGATTTGGCTGAAAACTCAGTTCCAGGACCCTATTCATACACAAAGACCTGTGGGATATTAAGTGAGAAATACACTATAATTATGACTTCAGATTTTTGAGTCATCAAAGAATTAGCACCTGCAGCAGCCCAATGACTTGTCCACCATTGTGTGGTGTTAGCTGAGGCTTGACTTGAAAACAAAACCAGTACCTTGTGTACCACAGCAGCATTTCCAGAGGTGTTTCCCAGGGGTGATTCAAACCCTCTTTGCCAGAAGCTCTGATAACATATAAAAATGTTTTTTCATCTGCTGGAGATTTTCCAGCCCATGTCAGGTGCAGATAAATAGGAGGCCATTACAGCATCTAGAGAGGAATGTGTCTGAGTGCATGAGGGCAATGTCCTTTTTTTGCCTCAATTGTGCTGCAAGAGAAAGACCAGGGGGGAAGGCTGTGCCATGAGCAACCACCAGTGCTCTTTGCACTGTGAACCCACTGAGAGCAAGATCTGTGGGGGGGACAGTTGTTTTTATTTTAAGAACAGACTCAGGTTCTGAAATTGGCTCCCACTACCCTCGTGAGCTTGAAAATGGCCATACAAGATATGAGGTAGGGGAGTCACATCAAAAATCCCTTTTTATTTGGAAGTATTCGTTACACATACATTTTTCTCTATTGAAAAGACTATTCAACGCTTTTTATTTTTTCCACTTTTCCTTTTAACAGTTTTTTGTTGTTGTTGTTCTTTTTTTTTTTTTTTTGAGGCCTCTTTTCATACTCTATAGGCTTTTCCCCTCCTCTCTTGTCTCCTGTTCATGGCTCAGATGACACAAGAGATTTTAAACATCTTCTTGTTCAGTCCTCTTCACTTCTGATCCTATTATCAGTTTCAACTTATAGCATATTGAAAAAAGCAGCTCGACCCTTTTCCTCTCTCCTCTTGCAGACTGTTTTTTGGAAATGTATCTGCTTCACAAAACCATCCAACAGCCTACAGTTTCTCCTGAAATTAACCTAGAAAATGTCCCAAAAAAACAGATTCCTTTTTGTCAGTGCTAATCTTAAGTGCCTAAAATTCCTGTCTGTGATGTTGACAAGCATTTGTTGGAACATTTCTGATATTTGAAATCACACAGGGCCAGGCAACTAGGAGTTCTATACCTGCAGGAAAATATTGCTTTATAACCAGAAACACAGTCTTTCCTTTCTAACCTAAGAAGGCCCAGGATATCAGGTCTTAAATCTATACCATTATTCTACACAGGAAAGTAGTTTTAAGCATGTTCTAGGGCTTTATTTATTGTACAGAAAATTTGTATTCCCTGCTCTTTTTAATATTTCATTTTATTTTCCTCATGAGTAGATGCATGGATAGATTTACTTTACTTCAAGGATTTGATTTTTTAAGGTATGAAAATATCCCAAACTGTTTAAAAGCAATCTCTCAAAAACACATATATGCTTGTATTTTGAGAGAGAGGAAAATTGTATAAAAGGTATGTTGCTGCCATAAAAACATGTTTCTGGCACTCTTGTCTAATCAATAACTTTGTGAACCCTGAAGTTGTGATGAAATCGCTGTGCCTTCATCCTTTCCTGGGTCTATCTTCAGTTCTGGTTTTGTGTCAGGCTTCCTGACTTCACCTCTCCAGGGGAGAGGCAGGATTTCACAATCCTTTAATTTTTCCTGGGCTTTGGGACGCTGTGTCTGTCCTAACTGTGCCAACCCAGGCAGTCTGAATGGATTTGCAACTTTTCTTTTAGGCAGTCTCTGAATACTCCACTTCATTAAGAATTGAATGGTATTTAAATATTTAATCTTAAATATGCAAACTTAAATATTTCAAATACATGGAATTGAAAATAACAGTCTATATGCATATTTGTCCTGCCCCAAGCTTTCCCATCCATTAAGGGGAGAGCAACGAAGCCTATTTTCTCTGTAAACTACAGTACCAGCTTGCATCCCCAGCCTGCTCAGCCGTGAATCTTGTCTGCTCTGAACCAGATCCCTTGATTTTTCCCGTGCCTTTTTTCCTAAGCCTGCTTGAGATTTCACCATTTTAGATGAGATGTGTTTTTCAGACTGGCTATAGCATCAGCAGCCTCTCCCAGGCCACCGAGATGGGCATTAACATTTTATAAAACTCACTTGCTCCTGAGAGACACTCACCTGTCAAATGTTTTCTGCCTGTTTTTGCCTAAAGTAGACTTATTGAATGCACCTAATTCAGGACCAATAGTCAACTCAACATATGGTATTCATAAATTATTACAGAGCAGCTCCACTTTCATCACAGCAGCTCTGTGACTTCCTGCAGATCCAACTTCCAGAGCACACTGCCTTGATTTATTTTTCAGAGAGTCATAATTTCTTTTCCACCGGAGGGAGCTTTGGTATTCTGGCAACCGGTATAACCTGTATTTGTGTGTATCAGTTATATTTTGGCAATGTTGATACTGAGGATCTTCAACAGCATCAACATGGTTCAGCAACACAGGCTTAGCCACAGAAGGCTGTAGGAAATGTCCTTCCTCGGATCAGCAGGGCACAAACACTTGTCCTTAGTACCAGCAAAGTGAATAGTCCTCGTGATGGCACAGTGCCAAATTGATTTTTCTTGTCCTGCAAATTTAACCTGCTTTCTGCCCTCCTGCAGAGCTCCATGTTACACAGGAGTCATGGTCTACACCTGGGTGGAAAAAAATTCACATGGCAATACCAGAGGCATTCTCCTCTCTGAGCCTGCAAAGAGGTCTCCCAGCAACAGCAACATTGTAGAGGTACCATCAGATAAAACATAAAATCACAGCCCTGAGCGCCTGCTACCATCAAGCATCCCTTAGCACTCAGCACAAGATTGAAGGTGTTAGTTCCATTCTCCCGACCAGATTCCCCTGTGAAATTTAAATCCCACATGCATCTTCACTTTCTCTTAGATTTCTAGCTGTTGGTTTCCTGCATGCTGTTAAAAAACTGCCGGTTTCCAGGGTTAAGGAAAAGGGGAATTGTGCAGGAGATATTCATCTGGATGAATAAACAAGACACTTTCTGAAGTTAAGGTATTTTTTGCCTTCGAAAAGGCAAATGGCTGTGATCAGCACCTCAATTAACTCCTATGCCTAATGCTGATGCTTTCTCAGGAACGTGCTTCTTTTGTCCTGTTTCACAGCAGAGAAAAAAAGGACAAGTGATAAAATTGCTGGAATTATCAGTTTCAGGAGAAAGCTTTCCATTTCAGAGCATTTGCAGTTGCATCGAACAGCTTTGTGTCTACTGCCACAATTTCCTTGGTCTTTCCTGGCTCTGCGGTCTGCTCTGTGCCATGATTTATCTGTTTTCAGACACCAGAGAGCTCAGTTTAGACTGGCAAGCCTCAGAAGCTAAATGAAAGTGAATCTCGAGTTAAACTGAGTCTCTGCTGTGGTGTGAATGAGATAGAAAATGTCCCATCAGATCATGCATTCATATTTCTGGTATGTATGGTATATTTTATCCATATTTTGGATGGTCCAACATGTATTACATGAGCTTTGTCCAAAAGTCACCTCACTGATTAACATATATGCCATATTTTAACACCTACCTAATTTTCAAGCGTGTTCATTGCAGAAATAATGTCACAGGAACTTTTCAGGTCAAGGAACTGTCACTCAGTACAGACTCGTGAAGTGTTTACCAAGAACTGAAACGTGTTTCTGATCAGGTGTGGGTGTTCTGTTGTAGCAGAAGTGCTAAATAATAGTGATTGTACATCCAGCGAGTGCAAGTAGTTGTATGTTCAAACCTGGGTTTTTGCATGCTCGAATAAGGTGGTTTTCAAATTTTGCAGGCACATTTATGGATCTCTGAAAAATTTTACATTTTCAGCAGAAGAACTCTGCTACTGAGTTCTGAAATACCCTTCTTTTAAATGTTTGCTGACTCAAAAAATACAGTCAAATGATTTCAGATGTATAAAGCCTGTTAAATTAATGGAGTATAATAAAAAGTTGTTACATATAAAAGTTTATAAAAAAGACATAGCAAAATAATCTTGAAACTAGACTGTTGTGTATATGTTGTACATCATGTTAAAATTTTTTAGAAGGATTATATTGAATTCAATTAAAAAGCTGAGAAAGAGGAGAAAAGGATGAATCAAATGAGTCTTTTAACTAAAATTTTTCTTAATATTGCTCCAAAAATGCATCCACAGAAAGAAATTAGGTAAGTAATTGCTTTTCCCCTTGAAAAAAATCAACCCAATGAAAACAGTTATTGTTAGCTCAATCTTTTCTTCAAAAATATTGAATGTGGTGGTGATTCTTTAAGAAAAACGTTTAGTTTTTTTATTCAAACGTAAGAAGTCAAAAAAAATCCGTTTATTGAAGAGGAAATTTTGCAGGGGAGGTTCCTGGCCACTTTATCTCTGACCAATATACATATTCCTAAGCCCAACATAGACCAAAGATGGTGGCGAAAGAGCTGGTTGCTCACTGGGAGGGCCAGGAGGAGGGCCATGTCAGCAGAACTGTACAGTTCTGTGGTCCAAAGTTGAGGCCATGGAGTACAGTACATGACTTAAATCTTCTTGAGCTTATGCTCACCTGTGCAGTGAGAAAGTATAAAAAAAGCTAGGCCTTGGAAAATACAGTTCTTACTAAGTACTGATGTTGTTTCCAGTAAACTGCTTCAAGAAAAATAAGTTTAGGAAAGGAAGCTTTTCTAACCATTGTAAAAGTACTACAATATATTTTACACCTGCCTTTTGCCACATTTGATTTTTCCCAAATTAGGCTAATGTATGAGATACAGGAGAAATGTGAATAAGCAGAAAAAAAAATCAGGATGAGAGCAGGGAACTTGCAACTTCTCCAAATTAAAATATTTAAAATTCCTTAATAAAGATGTACATTGAGCAACATATTCCTTGACTTAAACTGTGCTAAGCTCTTCCTTGGTGCTTCTATGATGTCACTGAGAGTAACTTGTGAACCAGGCTCTAAAGCCAATGGATGGGCTATATCCTAAGTACATATCCTGTCTTTTGAGATAGCTAAGGAAACAATGGGGAAAAAATATCTTTTTCACTAATTCTATTAATCATTCCTAAGGGAATAAATATAATTACTTAGGGGATCATTTTTGAAGCTAGATGTCCTGATGATTTTGCAGCCTGATTTCTCCTAGATGCAGAGCACCCATCCATCAAGTTTAGACACAGAAGTCATTCACTATTGTTATTAACAATACCAAAAATAACACAACAAGGGGGCACAAACTGAGCCTTTGGTATTCAATAACAATTAAAATTTACGAAAATGAATCTTGAAATACCTTACTACCTATGATGAAACATACAGGATACTCATAGAGAACAATAAAATAGGTAAAAATACGTTGCTCATTGCTGAACACTTATGCTACATTTGATCGTGAATTTGTTCGCTTTTTGGATATTAGGTGCAAAAATGTGCAAAGAATATTTAGTTAACTGTTACAGTACCACGTTACAAAAAGTATTTTCTAGGCCACAAAGGCCACTGCTGATATAATTTATATTAAGATAAATGTATACATAAAATAGCTTTTCAATCTCCACATATATATACATATTTATGTCTTTCTATATCAGCCTTGCAGAATCATGTTGGAAATTATCTAGGCCACAGAATTTTGTTAGGAGAATGATGATGGGAGGGGAAAAAAACCTCACAGAGGAGAGTTTGTTCTCCTATTAAAAAAATTACTCATCCAGAGCAAATGGAGGAATGAAATTCTGCAAGGCTGCTCTGTATTTATGGTGATGAAAACACAATCTTAAGCAGGGAGGAGCAGTGTTCAGCATTACCAGTCCTCTCTGGGAGAAACCATTTCTGCCTAGAGACCATCAATAACAACCTGAAAGAGACATTCAAAAACTTGGGCTGAAGCCTTTTTTTTTTTTCCCTTTTTCTTTCCTTTTTTCCTTTCTTTTTTTTTTTTTAAATTTGTAAAGACTGTCTGAAAGATTGGTTTTTTTTATTTTTTTGCTTGCTTGCTGTGTTCATAGACAATGTATAAAATCAGTCTCCTTTTTTGACTTAGGTACACCTGTAATGTTAAGACCAGCCCTGCTAACTTTCCTGGAGCAGTTAAGACACTTCAAGGCATGTTTGACTGTTTTAGAGATTAGTCAGTGGCATGGAGGGACTGGATCTTCATAAACATATTCTGTGTCAGCCAGGATAAACCAGCCCAAAATGGTCCTTCAGAAGTTTGCCAAAACGACCTTTTCCCTTCATATCTAGATTAACTCTCAAAATTTCTTTCATGATCCTAAATCAATCTTCCACTGGCATTTTTCCCCTACACGACATTTCTGTAAAAATGCTATTTTGGAAAACACTGTCTCCTCACTTTTCTTTATATATGTTGCAAAGACACAAATGTGCCACCACCCCAACTGTTTTCTAATTACAGTCCAAATTTCAAAACCTCAGACCCAATCATGCAGCCTTTGCTACACTCTTCACAGAAAGAAAGAAAAAGAAAAAAGGAAAAGAGAAAGTATTTATCTGATTTTTCTGACTGAGGTAAACTGCAGTGTTTAGAGATAAATCCACAAAATAATATGTAGTTCTCTTCTAGTTTTTAAAGCATCTGACTGCAGCCAATAGTTTTTTGCATTTGCTGTCACTGTGTATCCTAACAGATGAGTTAACTTGCGTGTAAAATAGTCACATTTCAATTTCTTTCTCCGTGTACTGACAGAAAACACATCTCAAATTCATATTTAGCATATATGTCTAGAGGCATCCAGCCAGCAACCAGAAACCAAATTCCATGTGTGCTGTGCACTCAGTCAAAATAACTTCAAAGAAATCTAAGTCTGTCACATTAAATCAAGAATAACAAAAATGTTGTGGGTAACTGCAATATTTGGTCAATTTTCTGAAGAGATAAATCACATTAAATAAATTCCTTTACTTTTGAGCTTTCTCTCCTCTGCAGTTTGACTTGTGTAGAGATGCAGCTGTCATCATGAGTGCTGGAAGGTTGTAACTGCATAGATCCAGTTCTCACACCTGTTCCATAAGGGCTGCACTACAATCCATTGAAGTCAGAAGATCCTTCCCATTGCCTTCAGTGGACTTTAAGTCAGCCCCTCCTGCCTGCCTAAGGAATGAACTGATTTTCCAACTACTCAAAACATGACAATAGTTGGTTTTTTTCACGCAACATTCGGTTTGAAGTGCTGTCTTGCAAAGTCATAGAGGATTTAGTGCAATTTAGAAGAAACTTAATACATGAGCTGCATATGACTATTTGCTCTCCCTCAAAAGAACTAGGTGTTAAAAGCTGCAGTAGTTTTGAATTGCTTAAGGGATCTTTTTGTCTGATTTCTTTGCCTATGAAAAGATACAGGTCCCATCAAAACACTGCTTGAACATGACACTGGATATATGCCAGAGATAAAACAGGTGAATGAATTTGCGCGAGGCAGGGTTGTATTTGACTCGAGTCAACTTCATTCATACATTAACAAATTATTATAAACTGTCATATCAGACTTGGAATAGGAAAAATGTATTTTGATAAAAAATATGGATACAGTCCATCTGCAGAAGCCAAACCTACTGTTTATGTAGATGTGAGCTACGAGGGAGCTTTGGACACTGACCACGATGAATCCACTCTTGCTCCCTAGGGCGTAAGCGGTGGTTTGGGTGAGGAACAGGATCCCTGGCTATCAAAACTTGTTGCTCGGCCAGGTAGCTGCAAGAAAAGTGTTATTTTTACAAATGTCATCATACCTGGCTGTGCATCATGCTCTTTTCAGAGGATGAGAGACTCTCTCAAAAAAGAATCCAAATCACATCTAGACCCTTTCTAGTCTCTGGATCAAAGTCTCTGGCATCAAAGTCTCCAGCAGAACTAATAATGGAAAGAAAATTTCTTAAGTGACCTTCTGAAACTGGCTTGTTTCATAGGACTGGGTTTGTTTCACCAACAGTGGTGAAACAAACCTCTGTTGGTACCTCTGTCTCCAAACTTGCATAAACCAGACAGAGCCATGAACCTCTAAAAGACACTTCTCTGCTGCCTTGACTCAGTTTCCTTGCCCCCACACTCTTCTTGGTGTTTTACTGAAGCCTTGATATTATGCTTTTGCTACCTGTCACAGGACGTGTTGTGCAGCTACGTGCTACAGAGCGGGGAAATCAAATGGCCCGTGGTGCCTCAGGCAGCAACCCAGTTTTCTACACAGATTGCTTTTGTGATGGGCTAAACAGCACCTCTGTGTCCCTGCTGAGTCCTAAGGCTCAATATGTATCTTTCTGAGTCCAAAGCTGTGAAGATTTTGTGTACAGAACACCAACAATGCGTGGCCACAGCAGATCGAAGAGGGAGTCCAACCCTGGGGACTTGTAGAGATAATCACCCCAACATTTGAATAAGCTTCCAGTAAGTGTTTGCTGAATAACTGTGGAGGGAGCTGCTGGTATGTTGCCACAATTTAGCCTAATTTTCAGGCCAGTTCCAGATTAATGTTTTAGCAACAGCAGTTTATGCTAAAGATTTTTGAATAGGAAATGATTGCTGTTGAAATTTTTGCAAATGATCTCTTCTAAGTAGCTGTAGGCTCTTTATCATAATATCTGGAAATTTTAAATGTCTAAATGTAATCTTACAATGCCATCAGAGTATCATGGAAACTGTTGAAAAGGCCTTTTTAAGTGATTGATAGACCCATGCAACTCGATTTAGGTTTTGCTAATGATCTTGTACCTGTTCTACAGGTGCTACACTGATTTTTGTGATTCTCAGAAGCCCATAAATTCAAAACAAAAAAATTCAATATCAAGGAGAAAATTTTGCTACTTCTTACCTCTACTAAAGGATGCCAGTGAGTTATTGGTTTACGTGGGTAAGCCAACATTTCATTCCAGTGATCTCTTCCAAGCCCTTCGGCATCAATTCCTGTCCGACATACTCCAATGACCTCATTGTGCCCTACTCTGAGGATTGTAGAGACAGAATTTATTTTTAATAAAAAATTGTTTTAATAACCTCTGATATACAATCCTGTTTACTGGTTTAGTGTGGCACAGAATTCATGACCAAAGTTTTCACATCATTTATTTCAGATATTAGTTTTAATGGTAGTATAGTAATATTAAATTCTGTAATGGCAACATCAAAAACCTCCAGCCACTACCAGAGTGCTTCTAGCAGCTATAAAAATAGCAATGAAAACATAACCCTTCCCATTAAAAGGTTACAACCCAAAAGACACAAGGAGTGAAAAGGATCATAATACACAAAGTTATCTGAAGGAAAACATGCTTGAATTTTGTGTGAGAGGAAGCTGAAGGAAAATGGTGGGGAATACATTTCCTGCTGCAAATCCTTCAGATATCATTCCATAAACTATTTCTCAGCTCTAGCTGTTGTGATCTTTGGAAGTTCAGTCAAAAATATGAAAGGTAAGAGTCATAGCTGTAATAGGCTGTACCTTAATACTTCATGCTCCTTGCAGTGCCAGGAAGTTGTTGAGGGACCCCAGAAAGTAATTTTCTGTACCTTAACTCTATATACCTTAGAATAATGCTTTCCAATTTTCCCTTAGCAAGTGCTGAGAAAGGAAGAGCTGAGGAGGACTGAAGATGTGCAAGCTGCTGTGTTCCTTCCCTGCTAATGGCACCACATTGCCACTTTCACGTCTGACTGAGAAAGTCTTCCTGGCAGAACTTGGAGAGCAACCAGAAATCTGATGGCAGGGAGAACAATCTGAAGGGTGATGTTACTAAATTGGACTGTTTATTTGCCCTGCAGTCTCAAGAGCTCATTACTAATAGCACTTGAATGAGGCAGACTTGGCTCGGGCAGGATTCTGTCAGTCACTGTCTTGTTCAACCTGCAGTCCTTGAGCCACTCTAAGCAGACTCTCTTCTTGTCAATTCTCAGTGAAGCCATAGATAATTGGGGCTTTGACAGGTTATCAGTGAGGGCTGAGCCCAAAGGTTACATACTGAAGGTAGGTAACCTTCAGTATTGAAAGGTTATTTTACTGAATCAGCTGAAGAATTAATTATGACTTAATTCAATGATGTAATTAGCATCTAATTCCTTTTTAATCATTCAAATTTTCTTTAGTTTCAAATACCTGCTATTTAAAAAGAAATTAGAGATGTGAGGGACATTTTTAAACTAGAAGACATACCTGATTTACAGTGCTTTTACATAGTCCAGCCACCAGATATGGACAGGAATGTATACCAGGGCTAGTGGCCATATTTCTTCCTCATCCCAGTTACTTATGACACAGATAAAACGCCATGTACTCTAAAAGGTGTGGGAACTTTAAACCTCTTCAGGAAGAGGTCCCAAGGCTTTATCTTTTCTGACACTGAAGCTGCTTGTAAGCTCAAGGAGGCAGAAGGCAGTCGCTTGCAATCACCAGGAATTGTCTCAGTGGTCAGAAAGCGAACTGTGCTTACCGGTCGTAATCCATCACTGCAATGGAGAGGCTGACCTGGTCCACGTTCTCCGGAGGGATATCAAAGATGATGGCCTCGTTGTAAACGGGATTCAGCGTGTTCTTCTTTGTGGTCGTTTTCCGCTTCTTCAGTCTCCGTCCCTCGCACATCAGCGACACTTTGACATATGGATCTGCGTAACAGGTAATCAGTGTATGTGTTAGGGCTAAAAGCCGTTCAAATCTGTAGCATAAGAACAGTATTTGTGGCAGGGATGTTATACTGCTGAGGAAAAAAATTGCAAAGATTTGAGCGACCCTGGCAAACACTGCTTTTATCATGCTGCAAATGCAAAGGAAAGGTACGGGCGTTCCGAACAGACACACTGGCTGCCAGACTGAAGATAGGCAGTCCATCTAAACAGGGGCTGTATCCATTCTCTTGCTACTTCCATCCCACAGCCACGTTAAACACACAAAACCCAAGGAGTTCGTATTCATCCCCTTCCTGGATTGACTCTGCCTCATTATTTAAAAACAGCAGATTCACCTGATGCGCCAGTTATATCCATTGCTTTGAGATTCCGACATTTGATGACTGTCAGTGTCATTCTCCCAGCAGTAGGCAAATAACAAAGGGAAAACATGATCTCACCCAAATCTATGCTTTCCTGAAAAAGAAAAGCAATTATTAGAAACCTGATCATGCTGCCAAAAATTAGTTCAGATCATGCAAAACATTAGTATTTTTTTTAACATGGAGACAGGCTTCTTTTGCAGCCTCACATGATTTTGAAGAGGTCACAAGTGATTTTCAAAAATTATTTCCATGAAGTACAAGAGGAGTAACAACAAAATGATATTTTTGGGACAGGATCTTCAATTACCAAGCTGAGAAATTAAAAAAAAATCAGAGACATAATTTTCTGGATTCCTGATATGTTTGTGTTGAATTCACACAAATGAAAAGGTGCTGAAAGTAGAATGTCAGGTTCTGCTCTTGAAAACACTCATACTCCATCAGCCCCAATAGGAAGAAACCTGGTGGAATATTTAGACCATACACATTTATATGCCCTTTAGACACTGCAATTTATGTAGGAGAATAATTTTTGCACCTGTATGTGTATAAAAAGCTAATCCTGTCTAAGTGCTTTGAAAAGAAGAACATGCATGTAAAAGTTGCTCTCTTCACTGCTCTTAATGTGCTTTGAGAGGTTGTTCTGTTTTAGAAGAAAAGCAAAGTAAAGGAGTAGCACCTGCAGCTTTCCTGGTTCAACAGCAACTTTTTGGAGGATAATATACTCAGAAGGATGGACAGGGTCCATATGAATATTAATGACCCTCACAAAGAGACAGGGTCTATATTGAGACCATGTGTTATGTACCCATGCAATACGATGTTGCCATATAGTTTAGATGCTACAATACTTGAGATGTGCAACCTAAGGAAGGGAGTTTCTACCAGTTCTTATTTTCTTCCTTTTCTCACAGTTATACAATTATCCTAACACTGCAAAAGTTTAGGTTTTTATGTTCTAAATTGTTCTGTTCTAAATTTTAGATACACCTTTGCTACCTCCCCACCCCAAAAAATTGCATATTAAGAACTTAGGATATGAGTTTGTAAGGGGCATGTAAGGAAGCCGCTCAGTAAGGCAGCCACTCTCAAGCATGCCCATGTGATCTCAAAGGACTTTTTTTTTTTGGCTAATACTAAAAACCTTATTTTTAACATCTCAGCTTCAATATTTTATCTGTCGAACCTACAGTTACCCTGAGAGTACAAATTTGCTTGAGAGCTGTTGGATTTAGTGTACAGCTGTTCTAGCATCAGAAGGCAAGCATAATACATTCTTAAATGAAACATATTAAAATAATGATTGCTGTGTAGCAATCAATGACAAATACATTGTTTAGAGTTATAAGACAAGACTGGGCTTCTTGTTCACATTCTTCAGCTGCTTATGTGAACAGTTTTATTGACTTCCTTTGGGCTAATACTCCATCTAAATTGAAACAAGTACTTCACATCTTTCTTGAGTAAAGATGGGCTTAATCACATGCTTGGGGGTTTGGGTTTATTATTATATTTTGCTTTGTTATTGTTTTTTTCCCCCTGCATCGCAGACTGGATTGAAAAATACAATTTTGGAATAGCTTTAAAGTCTATATTGCAGTGGTAATATGATATTGACTTTTGTGTAGGCTGGTCAGTTCACATGTTCAGTCATTTTGCTGGGATTTTGTTTTGACAATTACTAGCTTGATAAGCATATGAACATGCACTGTGGGCAAATTCCACACTTGTCAGAATTTCAGATTTCTCAGAATTTTGAAATGATTTAGCTCATTCAGTCCACACAGGACAAATACAGTTATTTGACCTCTCCCTTTCTTTGCCACAAAGAGTGCAGAATTTTGTGGCTGAGAGTAAATTACCAAACTTGCTTTTTTAATTCAGAAAACTCAAATAAAACTTGAACAAAGGAATGGTGATTCTTTTCACTCATTTGTTAAAGCGGCAAGTGGTCTCCCATATTTTACAGTTCTTGACATATCTGAACACTCTTTCAAGCAGAGCTTCTGTTACTGGCATTACTTTCTGAATTCAGTCTGATGGTTGTATCTCATACCCATGTATCAAACAGATCTCACTCTTTTGTTTGAAAAGAAAATAGAATTCCCTGAGTTTCAGTGCTTCAAAGTTACTTAAGGTCTATGATGAGAAAGGTGATGAAGATGGGCTGGATCATGAAACACCATGGGTAGCTCATAAAAAGACCTAATTTTTCCTTCTTCAGAGAGATGACTTGTGTAGGTGAATAGAGAAAAAATAATTTTTGAAGATGGGAATGTGAACTTGAGTGCTCTATTTTTTCGTTTTGAAGAGAAATTGGGTAGACACTCAAAGGTTTGTGTGAGCTCAGCTGATAAAGCAGAATACAGACAAGACTATGTATTATGACTTAAATACTTTAAAAGCATAGCTCAAAATGATTGCAAAACTCACTTGGTCGTTGCTCTACAGTACATTTTTGAGGAGCAGAGAAAAGCAGTTTCTGCTCTGAGTATCTGCCAAGACTGGCAGTCTTTCTTCATTCAGGAGTGTGAATGTGTGAAGTTCTAAATGTTCTTTTGAAGAATTAAGATTAAAATTATAAATTATATTATATATATCAGAGACTGTGTATTGGATAAAATGTCTGCGATATCTCCATTTCCACACACACACTTCTATTGCTAATTTGAGCACTAGAGGTTCATAAATTTGGACCTGAAAACACAGATTCAGGCCTAGATAATAAACATATTAATGCTTCGGGTTTTATTTTAAAACCCCTCATGATAGTCTTTGTTAATCACATTGATTATCATGAGTAATGTTTTTAAATTCCCTGGATCCCTAAGCATTATTGATTTTAATTGCGATTTAAATATAGGATTCAATTTACTTTAGAATCTCAGTTCTATAGAAGATGCATATTTTTCCCACCTTGTAATACACCAGATAAATAAGTTGACACAAGTAATCTGACAGAAACCCTTCAGTGCAAGCAAACCTGAAGAAACCAAGGCACAGACTGCCCTCAACAATCACATCTGCATTACAGTGCACCTCAAACAAAGCACAACTCAGAAGGCACAATCCAGTGGCTGCCATTTGTGCACATTTTTAAATAGTCCTCAGATTGCCTTACGCGCGTCACATATTTACTGAAAATTGCGCATGACTTAGATAACTCCCATGACATTTCATCTCCTTCATAGACCTATTTTGAGTTTTTCTTTTTCTTCTTGTACTAAATTTGGATTTCAGTTCACAGCTAGCTTTACAGATGCTTGTAATGATTGCCTCCCACTGACTTCCAATAACAGGTACAGAAAGACCAGCATTCAGCACAGCTGCACTTATGCAAATGGAAGCATTTGTTGACACTTCATGTCTGTTCTTCACTTATTTCCCTTCTGTATCCACAAGCCATCACATAGTACTAAGGACCTGAAAGAGTGGCCAGCACTATACCAGCTTCAGTTACTTTCATAGCTACCATTATACCTCTATCCCATCCATTTTCTGGTATGGTGGGTCTGGAACAAATTAAAACAAAGAAAACAGTGATCTCACATGCACATATCAGTTATTCTGATGAACTTTGTGGGTTTTGAGCTACAGAATGCGGATTTTCTTAAATAGCATAATTCTCATCCCACAGTAGGAGGCATGTGAATGGATGTGCTAATTTTTCTTTCACATTAGTTCCATTAGGACAGATCCATTAGGGTCTGTCCACATTCTCTGCTTTGTGGGCTCTTGGGAAATTAGTCCAGTAGTTGGCACAGTCAGAAACAAAAAGTTCCACATTCTATTCTATTAGTTATCATAGCCAGTGGACACCAGTCCTCTCGTTTTCACACTTAGGCCTGTAAAAATAGCAGTTTTTCTACAGAGGCTGGGCTCCCCACTCACAATACGGATAAAAGGGGAGGAGACGTGAGGAGAAGTTTGGAGAACTTGTAGGGGAGCATCAATTAAACTGATTGAGTTTTTTGAACTGCTGTTGCTGGTAAAAGCTTTGCTGTCACTTACTCCAATTAATTTTCTCAGTTGTTTCCACTAAATTCGATAAAAGAGACAACTTTTAACTAGGAGCTTCCACAAGTTCATTGGGGAAGGTAGCTGTAGATCCTTCCATGTTCAGGGTGGTTTTGACTCACATATCAACCCCCAGAACTCTGAAACTGAAGAGGAAAACTGTTTACTGATTATAGTGACAGTCTAATAACTTTCATAGTCTCCCCCCTCTATGCCAGCATCTTTACTGGTTTCCTGTGAAAGTAGAGGTAAAAAGTTTATAGGCACCTGACATGTGAAAAAGGTGTCATTTTTGAATCACAAGTGGACTTTTGACCATTTTTTCACTGATGTTTGTTTCTTTTCCACTAGACTTTCAAGTTTTGAAATTCAATCAAAGTCTTAAAAGAGCAGCTTGCTGTGTATTCTTGCAATGAACTATGTAAATGCAACTGCAACTGGAAAATTTATATGTTTTTATTGTTACTTTTTTGTAATTAATTTCCATGGTTAAAGTAACAAGTACCTGCATAATTAATAGTGCAGTAGAAATTAGATTCCTTCAAAAACTTACTTGTTGCTACATTAGTTATCATTCAGATTATCATAATCCGCAGTAATAATTTCATTTCTTAGTCTCAATTTTCATATCTGGAACTACTTTCCTATTAATTGTAATTGGGATGCTGTTTTAAAGACTGTGTGTTAAGAGTAGCATAGCAAAAGTAATAAGGGCAGCATGAATTTCTTTTGTACTTGATTCCTAAACAAATTAATTGAAAATTTTGTTCACCGTTTTCCTGCTGTATTTTGAGCGAGCATCTGTGATAAATAATAATAGTAATTTCTAGCTACCTAAGAAGCATTTGCTTTTCTAGACTTTTAGCTGTTTTTACCTTTAGTAGCACTGAAAACTGCTTTTCTATATAGTATGCAAATTTAAAGAAAATTGCTCTGGCAGAGATAGACCTTTGGATTACTCAAATACTGCAGGAAGATAATTCCCCCACAGGACAGATTTCTCTTTCTCTGTTTAGAAACATATTATATATATTTCTGCTTTCCAATAAAAGCTACTGATGTTAAGCTTCAAGAATCAGGGCTAAAATATAACAATGAATGTTGGGATTTGGATGGAAAGAGAGAGGAAACCTGTCCCCCCAGATAGTTAGCTGAGAACGTATTAAGGTATTACTGGTTTTGAGGTATAGATCAAGAATTAACAGAGTGATAGTAAAGAACAGAACAGAAATCTACCAGTCTGTTTTCTCATTTAGGCATTTAGAATCTGATGGTATCCTTACTACCACAGAAATTATTAAAAGTTCTGTGAGGCTCAAACTGGAGAGCTAATTCTACCGCCTCTCGAGGGGATTTTCCTTTGGAAACCTTGTACCCACAGCTAATATTTATTTTTGTCTTCTGTTATTCTTTGCATATCAAACCTGGCTCTTTCCTTCCTCTCAGCACTGGTTACTGATTGAGCTGTTGCCCTGGGAAATGAATCAATTAAGTTTGTGTTTGTTCTTGCCTCTGTGGAAGGCAGTACGGAAGCAGTGGGGCCTGTTGCTCCGTAGTGGCTGTATCTTCTGCTTGTGGAGGGCTAATGCTTGTCTGAGCCTGACACCCTGATTGTTCTGGGTAAGCACTGCAGCTGATTGCAGCCCTGATTGTACAGAGACGACTCCCTGAGATTGCAGAATGGCCTCAGTGGCACCCTGGAAGCCTCCTGGGTGCTCCTTGTGTCGCTTCTTCTGCACAGAAACATCTGCCTTGTGCACCGGGGGTTGTTACATCTTGCCAGGCAGCAAGGAAGCCCATTCCTGCCTCAGAACAGCTGAGAACAGAGGCACTCCTGTGAGCTAACTGTGACATGAGAATGAACCAAAATGTACATGGCCTCCCACATAAAGATGCTTTTCTGAAGCTGCAGTGAATTGTCTGTGAAGAGACTGTTTGCAGTGAGAAACTCAGAGAGCACTCAGGGCACAGCAGGTCAGACAAGCCATGTACTGTAGCAGAGCTGCCACCCTACTGCCTGGAAGCAGAGATACTAAAATCCCTTGAGGAAACCATGCTCTTCATTTGCCTAATATTTATAATTTTTAAGGTAGACTGAAAGTAGCAGTTTGCCCCTATCAAATGAAAATATTCAAATAATTTGTGGTTTCAAATGAAAAGACACATTAAGTAATAATGATGGAGGCCTTCCCTGCCTTCAGTAACTGGACAGAATCCCACCCTTTCTCCATTGTCTTTTCTAGTTATCAACCAGACCTAAAGCAGTTCCAAACCTAAATGAAGGTCTCCAAAATGTTTTCTCTAAAGACTGATCCAGAATATTCTCTCACATGCTCAGCAGGGGTCACATGGATCCCTTTTATCAATTGCCCCGAGCAGAAATGACAAGTGCCAACAATTCTTGGCTTAGAAGGGGCTGTTCCCATTACAGAGATGATAAATGTTTCTACACTGACAAGCCCTTAGTCTTTCACACCTGCTTAAGATTCTGTTAGGGCTTTCAGGTGCATTTCCAGAAACATTCATAAGTCTAAGCGCATTCTGACGATGATGGGTAGCTGTAGGGCTTAGCCCACTACAGTGCTGGTGATAAAACATTTCCTCGAAGTGCAGCTCTTTGAACTCTAAAAAACAGGACCATCCTTAAAATGTGGCCTCAAGGTGTGACTACAAAAGACATCTCTGTCAGCTCTCTACCACAGTTGCCTTACTCAGGGAAAGGTCTTATGCTCTGTCCACTTACAAAACGGGATATGGACAAAACTAAGCAGAGGTAATGCTCTGGGTGAAATTCAGAGGTGGGCTTCATTCTTGTTTGATGAGGAAATCAGAAGAATCTCTTTCCATAACAGAGGCCAGCAGGCAGCAGGATTACCTGCGTGATATCCTACTCTGGCAATTGTTTGATATAAATGAACTGAGACAAATGTTACTGTCATACTTATTTAAAAATATGCATATATAAATACTTCTGTCTTTCCCAGTGATGCTATTCAATTATATTCCAATTGCTTTAGAAACAGCAATCATACACTATGGACATCACATGAAGACTTTGTCCTTACAAAATCTGCTTTTATATTCCCCTTTACAAATGAGCAAATTGCAACACCAAAAGCCTGGTGCTGGGGAACTAAATAATAATCAAGTTCCATCTGTCTGCATGAGATAATTCAAGAGGCTACAAGTACATGACAACTCGATGACTAAGATCCCCAAGAGACTACCACTGCTGGAAATGGAAATGGCTTTCCTCTAAATTCTGAGCATTATTTTTTTTTTCCCAATTGCATAGTTTCCTATAATTGGTTACTCTAAAAGACTTCATAGGATACCTTCAGGAAAAAAAAAATCTTTCTGACAGTTACTTGCCAGTTTTTTTAGGCAATGGCATTAGAGGACGTTTCCAAAACAGCTGATAATTTTTAAGAGTGTTATAGGAAGTTAATAAATGTTTACATTCAGGAATTGTTGGATCACAAGCATTGGACTTTTTGCCTAGAAAATTTTAAGACACTGAACATTAGAAGTGCTTGTTAGCAATTCCAATAAATGAGTTTTCTTTTTTTAAAGTATGCAGTATATTTTGATAGTAACAAAACCACAGAAATGTATACAAAAATTACAAGCACTTGACAAAACCAGAAGCCTCACATTTTGATTAAACAATCTATTTGATATGATTTGTTTGCCTCTAATGTTATGAATTAATTTTCTCAGTTGTAGTGAGAATTACAGTGTTCCAATATACTGAACAACCTCCACAGGTGGTCCAAAGCTGCCTCTTGATTTTTTTCTATTTTTTTTTAACTAATCAGGTGAACAGAAGCAAATGATAGATTATTAACTGAAAATTCAATCACTTGTGTATAAGCAAAATTTGGGGATATATCAGATATCTAAGATGCTTTTTCTACACTACTGATTTTGCACTAAATTTACCTTAATAATTGAACATTAAGAAATAGATATACTTCAGTGCTTAAAACAGGTACATGTTACATATTATAAAATGTGGTATGTTTTCAACACAATCTATAACAGAGAAAAAGTAAAATAAATGGAAAAATAAAGGTAAAAATCCAAACTACAAAATGCAAATACATATCAGTGTCTGAGGACAATGAGAATGAAAGTGAGTGCGTGTGTGTAGGCCAATCCTGCACTTCCATAGAATAATTTCAAATGATTATTAGGAGCAAAGAAAGTGTATTAAAACTGTAGATTCACGCAGAATCATTGGGTTTACAACCGAAAAGACTCAGTGCAACCATCCAGTCTGATCTTTCCCAGACTGTATTTCCTGTACCAAATAAAAACTCTTTTTGATGGTATAAGCAAACCTTTTAAAAATTATGTTAGCTACTGACAAAGAGTTGTTGCATAACAAAGAGTCTCCTGATCTCCTGTGGCAGTTTTTCACAGGCAAAATGTTACAATCCATTTTCTTGGTAAATCTCTCTAGTAGTGTTGAAGACTGCAGAGTTTTGCGTCATAAGAATAGATTCTTTTCACACAGGTAATAGGAATTACTTTTACCCTCATTTTAACTTCTAAGTAGAAAATTCTTGACTGTGGAAGAGAGGTAAAGGATTCACAGCTTGAGGAGACGCTGCTTCCACTCTTTTTTTAAAGTTTTGGACTAACTCTTTGATGAATCACTTCAGTTATTTTCCACCATCTATCATTGAGCAACAGCACGAGCAGACCACTGGGTGTGGGAATCACGTCTGAACAAAGAGACGAAAAACTTCTCAGAACATACAACAAAACAGAGCAAAGGTGAAGAAGAAAAAAACATGGGAGAAATATATTTGCAGAATGGCATCTGGGTTCCTGAGCTCTACTGGGTGGGTATGGCCTTTTCCATTCACACAGCCTGCTTGATTTTCTAAGATTCTTTACAAACACCAAAGCATATTTGCCTGGATTAGAATTATTTTCCACCAATTGTAGAATCAGCTGGATCTTTCTTTTTCAAGGCTTATCAAAGTTCAGTTGACTCTGGCCAACATTAGTCATTTAACTTCTAGTTAGTGACTTCTGTAAACTTTAGATCTTTAGGTGTTTAATACTGTAAGTCCCCACTGATTTACATCTCACACAGTGTTTATTCCTGTGCGGGTTTGGTGCTCTCAACTTACAGTTTCTGAAATGCCAGAACTAGAAGCCTGTGTTAGTATTTTGTAAAACAGCTCAAGTAAAACACAAGACAGCACATTGCACATGGAATTACTGCACATCTTCTAGGAGGGTTTCATTTTTTCAGGAATAAAAAATCATCAGCATCTTACATAATTTTCTGAGAACAGGGCAAGGCTTGTGAAAGCTGATGAGGTTACCCAACACTAGAAGATATCTCTATTTTATGTGCCTGTTGATGATTTAAGTGGAGACAACTTTTTCATACACAAGCAATGCTGTAAACTACACTGACTGAAAGGCTGAAAGCCAAAAACTTCATGCTTTCTCTTGAGCTTCACATGGACCAAACACCAGCAGAGTGAGTTAGGCACTATAACTGCATGCAGTTAGGCACGATAACTTCCTAGTGAGGAAGAAATTTGAATTAGGATCCAGTGCCAAGTTTAGTAACCATCTTCATCCAGAGGTATATTAGTATCTACCCCAGCTGCGTAATCTGATATGGCATTTCAGTCTGCTCAAAGCCAGCGATGAACAGTCCAGGGGTTATTATTTGCTGAAACCATTCTAGTTATCAGCTAAAAATCTCACAGACACACTGGCTGCAAGTGACCAGTAAGCTTTTAAGTAATTACTAAAGTATTGAACACAATAGAAAAGCTAGAAGAAATTTTAAAAAATGGTTACTGGACTGTTATTCCAAGAAATTAAACACAGATTCAATTTTAAGCTTGAGAACACAGTTCTTAAATGTACCTGAAATGTGAGCTTGATCAGACTAAGCATACACAGATTCAGATTTCTGAAGGTGTGCTGAAGGCTGTTCAGACCAGTTTGGTAGGCCCAGCAGTCAAAACAACATTAGCTGCTGTTGTGAATTCACATTTGAAAACTGCCTCCACTATTCTACACTCTCCGGTATTTCTCATTTCTGAGGAATCACAGTGCACATGTTCAAATTGGTGAGGAGATACCAGTGCTCCTTGTCCTTCTAATCATGCAGACCTAGACCTCTCTGTCTAGCAGGTATGAGCATCATGAAAGTGTTTGGTGAAAAAGGCATGGGAAGTCTCTGGCTGTGGAGAAGGGATGGTGTGAAGCTTCTGTCCCTTATCCCTAGTTCTGTTCTGTCCTCCGTTCATCCCTGCTTGGAAATCTGGCCTGTGCTGAAGCCCTGGGGTGAGTCACACTGTTTGGATACGCCCACACAACAAGGGATGGGAAAACTTCTTTATAAATAGCATGCCAGTTATAAAGAAACTGAAACCAAATCCAAATCCAAAACCAAAACAAACACCCTACACCTCACCATTTTAACTGCTTTTTCCCCCCTCTTCAAATCCCAGCCAGGGAGGATGAATCTGGAATTCCAGGTTGATAAAGCAATATCTGGAGACTGCTCTTCCATGGTAGCCTGTCATTCATCCTGTCATCCGTGCACAGACCTCCTTTTCTTGCATGCAGCAATAAACAGATTAACTTCTATTTCCTAATTCTACTTGCTTGTGTCTCTGGAGTTTTGCTAGCAACCAGCAGCAATGCAGATACAACTACTGGGGGCCCTAAGCACAGTGCAGCCAGCAGAGAACATTTTAGACTTCAAGCACTTTCAGCCCCTTTTCCTTCGCAAGATTTCTAACCTAGGAAAATTTCCTAACAAGAGCAGGCTAGGATGGGCCCTTTTTCTTAATAGATGGTCATTTTGCAGGACAAGGTGTTTTGCTAACATGAGAAAGTTATTAGTTCTGGCTAAGCAATGACTTTCATGGTGTAGCATTTTATTAATAAATGTAATTTATATACACACTGTGAGCCATAAAGATGACAGTATGCTCCCAGAAGATTTTTTCGTAATTAAATTTTATATCTTCCCAAGCATTGTTCTCTGTGCTCAAAGGAAAATATTGACAGATCCTTTTTAAAAATTTTTTATTTCAGACTCTGCTGATAAACAGGGTACACTGCCAAAAACTACAAAAGAGAAATGAAAATATCATGTTAATGCTTTTGGAACGCATTACTTACTGTGGTGGCACAGTGGATGTCTTTCCATACATTGGCTTCCCTGGAGAGATCTGAGACTTCAAAAAGGTTATCAAGAATAACTTCCCCAATCATGTCATGTCTAGAAAATCTGTCAAAATCATAGACACTGAAATGCAATTTCCTGTTGCTGAGCTGATCATAGGCTACAGGAAACTGAAAGGTTTCATCAAAAACAGGATTTAATGTCTTTCTGTGAACTCGCGTCTGAAACTTCTTTTTCCTATCTGGAAGCAGATAAATCTTAACGTAGGGGTCGGATGTTCCTGTGAAGTCTTTAGCAGGCAGATCTAAGGCTTTGACAATTGTGACAGCCAGAAGTTCATTCTCATAATCGTACCGGAGAGTGAAGTTAAGTTTTCCACATGTTTTCACATCTTCTTGTTGCCCATCAGAATCCACAGACTTCTGTTTGTAGAGTTCTGGTTTTATTCTCCCAATGCTGGTTGTTGTCTCTCCCCTCTGCAAAACCGGGTCTGTCCCCATGTTAAAATCAACGCTGGACACTTGCATCTGCCTGGGCAAGTGCCTCCTGAAAGAATTGTGCCTGCACACACAGACACACAGACACACAAACAAGCCATGGTTATCTCTGGGAAAAGACCATCACTCAATAGAAAATATAAGAACAAATTAGTGAGGGCTCCTCTCTTTAAAATAATTAAAAAATAATCCTCTCCACACCCCCTTCAGTGTTTTGCAAGTGTTAAAGCATCCTCGAGAGGAAATGATCATTCAGAATTAATTTCCTGGCCCAGGAGACACCCAGTGTCCTGGAAATAAATATATTTATAACTTTGCTTTCAGACTATGCAGCTGAAACTGAATTCATGTTCTTTCACTGAACAAACTGACAGTTCCAACATCGCATGATCCCACTGTGCTAGGGCCTGAGTAAAGTACAGTCAAACAGGAAAAAAAAAAACCAGTTGCAGAACTTTCATCAGTACTCCCTGGTTTTTGGAGGCATTCCATGGTGGTTTTCCAATTAAATATTTACCAGCCTTCACACTGATGACCATGAAAGGCACCTGAAAAGGAAGTGCAGAGCTGTGTCTGGAGGTTTTTAGCATAGTGCTTTGCCAGCCTACAACATTTTATATACACCTGCTCAGGATCTGCTACACTGAGGTACAGGCTGCCTTCTCCAAAAACACTGGGAATATTTTCTTCTGCCTGCAATGCATTTCAGAGTTTTGGTCAACATTTTTCTGCCTTTTTTGTTTTTTTCCTTCTGTTCTCATGGTCTGCTGTGCAGTGTAGTAGAAAGCTGATTCCTGTACCGCTAGCAAGAAACAATATGTTAAATCCCTTGTAATTCTGAACACAGTGCTGCACAAACATATGTATTTATGGGCTTATCTTGGCTCATGAACCTAAATGGAAAGTGGTGCCATTCCTACTCAGAGTGAAATCAAACTCCTGGCATGCCACACAGCCCTACAGCAGTATAAAAACACTGGTCAAAAAGCTTCCAAGCATTTATCAGCAGCAGATGCCGTTGTGACTATGCTATCCAGTTTGTTTTTTAGGCATTTTCACGTTTCCTCAGTACTTCCCTACCCCAGCAATCTGTGCTGCAGAAGCTTACCACCTCCTCCTGTGAGCACACTTAGTTGCCATTAAAGAACAATCCGATTGTCAGAATTTCCTCTGCTTTTTGCAATCAATTGCTTATTAATACCACATGTAGCCTTGCCTTATTGCTCGGTTTCCCTGCGGTGTTGTGTTCTGAAAACAAGAGGTGTCACAGCTGTGTGTTTCTTTCTTTAAATCAGAAATGCAAATTGTCCATTTGAAAACAACCAGGACTCATTTCGTAGATATTATTTGTATTTTTGCTGTCAGTGAAGAGGTTGCAAGAGGCATGAAGCGCAAAACTGCTGCAGTTCAGCTGAGCAGAGATACAAGAGGGTAATCTGCAGCTATTAAATAATAGACAAGAACGTTTCCCCTTTCGGCTGTTTCAGTCCTGCTAGATGCAGGGAGCAGTCTTAGTTCAACACAAGAACAGGGGAGGGAGAGCTTCATAGCCTAGACTTGAAGTAGCTCAAAAAATCCGGGTGTTTGGATCTCAAATGTAGATGAACAATACACCCCTCTTGTAACACACTTTGCCTTTCTTTACAGATAGACAAGTTGAAAGATTTTCCTCTCCCTTAAATGTTAAAATTCCCTGAATTCAGAGTGTATAATGTCTACACTGGAATGGAGTGAGGAATGAAAAGGCCCTGACTAGTCAGAAAAGCAGAATATTGTTCTCAGGGAGTTTCACATCTGTTCTTACCCCTTTGCCCTCCAAGAAGTGCAACCTCATAAGTGTGCCAAACATAGGGAAGGAGCTGAACTCCACCCAAAATGTAGTGCAATACATGTCTGGGCAGGCAGCAGTTTAGGCACTATCTTTTTAGTATCTTTGACTCATAATGAGGTCCAGGAAGCTCCTGTGTTACTGCTACTTCTGTCAGTGCTAAGGAAACCTGTGCTCCTCACACCTGCAGCTGTGCTACTGAGATGCCCAGATGATCACAGAATCATAGAATAGTTTGAGTTGGAAGGATGACCTTCAAGATCATCCAGTTCCAATCCCCCTGCAGTGGGAGTATCGTGTTTGAACCCTACTGTACATGAGCAGTGGCTAAAACTGCCTCTGCAGGGGAAACAGTGAAGCTGATTTTATGACAACAGTTTGAGTGAAAACAGGTACATGACAAATTCTCTTTTGTTCAACCTCTCTTGCATTTGTGATGATTTGGGTTAATGCATGCTAAAGCAATGTATAAGACCCCAAATCTGTGATTTCTAAGGTACCAGCTTTCTTTTAAATTCTCAGACTTTATGCACTTCAGATCCTCTACTGAATTGTTGTGAGATGTCACTAAGTAAAAGAATGCGTCTGTATGGCTGTTCCCTGAGGGAATCAGAAACACTTTTGCTCTAGTAAGCCAAAGTCCTAATTACACAGTGCCTAGTATCTGTTCTGAGTCACAGCATTTCACCAAGACAGCTAATTGGTCTGTTAATTATTAAGATGTTTCATTGTTGTCATGGCAACATATTTATCTTCCTTTGTTCTGCAGTAACAAAGGGATTAATGGCTGTGATAATGAAGTACAAGGATGTCAGAAAACCAGGCTGTGAAAATGTGGCAGAGCTACCAACACATGCAAATCCAGGTACTTCGACCTCTACTGTCTCTTACATGCAGCACTCCTTTAGCAGACTGGCCTTCCATAACAGAACAAATGCATTTTGAGTGATAGCAAATCTGTATGTAAATCTGATATGAAACTGTGTTTTCATGGGCATCATGACAGTATGAACCTGATTTCTAACTCAGTAAGACTGCCACATCTGTGAGAAAAGGGAGGGGTAGGATGCTGATTTATGATATAACTTGAGATTTATGAGGGGTCTAATGCTTTCCTAGCATTAGACCAGTCTTTTGGACCAAATCCAGAAAAGGGCATGATCACTGGTGGTATTTAGACAGACCAAAACCTTCTCTCTTCTCCTTGCAAACACTAAAATCAACAGACATATTTGTTTTTCTTTAACCTTAACAAACCCAAGCACCTCAATTTTGCCTTCATGCCTTTTGGGAACTGACTGGCTCAACATGTTTCTCTCCGGCTAATGCTAAAGAGCAAAAAGTGTGCTCTTGGAAAATATAGGTGAATGTTTGAAGAATGAGTTTTCATAGAGGAAATAAACTATATTGCAAAATACTTTCACAAAGTGTGGGAAAGAATGGTTCTCAATAACGCAGAGGAAAAATATTTGGAAATGAACATCACTGCTGCAGTTCTTCTGTAGTGTACTGGTTGGCTGGTATCAAGGACTACAAGACTTTTAACAAACAGGTCTTTTCATATTGTCAGGGACTATGAAAATGATATTACTCTAACTAAGCAGAAATGTATAATTTCCCCATACCAACATGCCTCTGTGTTAAATGTACAGTCTAAAAAAATGTTATCAGGCACAATTTATTTTTGCTCTCACTGGCTTATAAAAATCCTTATGCTTCGATTACAATGACTTAATATGATTTCTTTTATTAAGAGCTGATGGTTGCATGAACCCATCATAGAACTGGTTACAGCCCTTTAGTTTTCCCCTGCTGAGGTGAGATCAGTGTACAGGAGACAATCCAGGCAGCAAACATTTCTCTTAGATCCTTTGTCAGTGGAATGCATTTAGGAGATGGTGCATCTGAAGCCTTCAGGACTCCTGAGGACAACAAAGCAGTGCTGCATTGAAGATGGTGCAAGAGAAGTGCTACACCTGCATCTGCCATTGGCTCCTCATTATTTAAAGGTCTCAGTTAAGGACACCAGAGTCAGGTTTCAGTCATTTTGCTGGTACATAGTTGCCAGTTGGTGTTAACACACAATAAGGAATAATTCAGAAAGATGGTCTAAATGTCCAGCCTTCTTCTCATACACTATATTCTTGGCAGCAACAATTAGTACGGGCTGTAAAGTTAGGACTCTCAAGGCAGGCAGGGTTGTAGATAAAATGCATTTACAAACACAAAGATTACCATTTCTAGGTAATTTTTAAGCCACATGTCATTCTAAACCTGTTTTGTAACAGGGATGCAGAGTTTTTCACCAAACTCTAAAAGAAGGTGATCTTTCCTAACACCTTGCTGCTGATTGGCTGTGGTGGGACAATCAGTGCTACTCAAAGCAAAGGAACTGCCCCTTTCAGAGGAGATTTAACCCTGATAATCTTCAGAAGATAAAAAGAAAACTCCCTTACAAGGTTTCCAACATATGCAGAAAGACGGGTATTGATAGGAGGTTTTGCTTTTGTGAAACTGTCCTTGGCTTCACATGCATTTTATATGCACTTAGATCCCAGTCCAAATCACTCTAGAGGTCTGTGAGAACATTTTCACTGCCTGAAGTAGATCTGGAGCATATCCCTGGAACTTCTTTCTTCCCCTATAATACCACTGGGACTATTCAAGTCCATTTGCCAGCCAGCTATTTCTTCTGTCTATTCAGGAGGTCAGACAGTCTGAATATTTGGATTTGATGGATAAAACTCTTTCAGTTAATATCCTTTTAGGCAGCAGTGGGCTAGATAATAGGCTTGTCGTGCTAAACTGTACCAATTTTTGCTCCTCTGTGTTTCGTGTAACAGTTAAAAGTTCAGAATTATCATCTGAGTGTTGTGGAAATGTTCCTCGGCATGGTTTGGATACTGTGCTCCTGCTCTGAGCAGATGGATACAGTAGCAGGAACTAGGCATAGCCAGGGTAATGTGGCTTCGAGCCAGCTGGACAGTCTCATAATTCAGGAGATGCTTCGGCTGCTGAAGTCAGTCCGACCTCCTCTGGCTGGAGTGCTCCCATTTTGGGAGCTTCCTGTGGCTTCCTGTTGGCTGTTCCATGAGGTTGGAATAGCTGAGAATAAGCACCTGAGCACGCACTGCCACAACGAGTGCACTGAGCTGGCTGAACATTGTCTTTAGGGCTCCCAGAAGGCCAGCAAAGTATGTGCCCCCTCACAGTAAAGCATGTGTCTTCTCTTCCTTGTGCCTCTAATTATTATTGTGAATGAGAGCCTTTTTTTGTTTGTTTGGTTGGGTTTGGTTTGGGTGTTTTTTGTGGGTTTTTTTGTTGGGTAGTTGGTTTTGGTGTTTCTGTTTGTTTGTTTCTGTTTGGTTTTTTTTTTGGTAGCATGTGTTTCCTTAGCAAAAGGCGTTTTAAGAAAAAAGCTACTTCCTACATGGTATCTGTACTGTAACTTATGGCACTACACAATACTTCTTAGCCTTAATTTTCCCACTATTTGTTTATTAAACACTCCCCTTTTTAATGTTGGATTTGGATTTGCAGTTCATTGTTTGTTTCCATGCATTAAATTTGCTGACGGTATTTGAAGAAAATCCCATTTGAATCTATAGGTCCCGGCATGTCTCCACTGCTTTTCAACATAAGGCAGTACCTAATGGAAAATTAAAGTTTATGTCCTCCACTTTAATATAAAATAAACCACTAAGGAATGCTGCGTGCTTGTCATTTAATTATAGACCTATATGGAATCTGTACAGCTTTAAGATCAGTCCATAAAGATCTGTATTTTTAGACTGAAATTTTAATTCCTTTGTAACCAGTAAACCATGTCTTAAGGAAATGTGCCATCAATGAGTCTATCATTTATTAGGTTGAGAGGGAAACTTTCATCTGCAAAAACAACAGATATATCTATTAAAAATATCTCTGTGAAAATCTAGACTTGCAGTTCTTTTAAAAACAACACTGAAATACATTTTCCTGTAATCAAAACCCAAAAGGGAAACACTTAAAGTAACAACATGTATATTTACAAAGTAGTAGAAGATGTAGATTTCACTTTCTTATGTTAAAATGATTATGTAACTGAAGGAGCACTAAATGTTTCAGAATATTCTGTTCCGAGAACACTGTGGCTTCACCTTCACATGACTGATGTTTCACCCTTAACTGCTAAGAAACCTGTGAATAATCCAGGATCCTGGAAATTTTCTGCAGAGCGTTCCTGCTCTCCCTAAGGTGCCACAAGTGTGAGTGTCTCTGACTTACCTCGACGAGGACGTGGGCTCGGTGATCTGCCTCTGCATTCGAGCATGCCTGATCAGGTGCTCTTTCAGCGCATTCTGGACCTCTGCTGGTATATCAGGTGAAGTGTGGCTAATTTTCAGTGCAGCTTCAAGTACCTTGGTGGTAGCTTTCCCATTTTCTTTAACTTCCTTTTTCTCAGTGTTCTCCAAAACCTCTGTAGGAGCGCTGGAGTTGCTCTGTGGGACATTGCTGGCACTGGAGGTGAGAGGTTTGCTCCTCCAGCAGGGCCAACACAGCTTCCAAAAGACAAAAAGTGAGACCACCAGCAAGGCGAGACCACAGAAGCTGACAACGACTGCTAAGAGACTGACTGAGACGTCTGCAAGGAATTAGAAACAAAAATCATTGTGACAGACAAACATGCAGAGAAAAAAATAATTAAAAATGACACAGGCAAGGAGATAGAAGCATTTTTATCATTATTTTTGTGTAGAGCTTTAAAGTCCTATTTAAGGTTGTGAGTTTTTCTTTTTTTTTTTTTTCTTTTTGATATCTAAGCCTGTACCTTTCTGATATTATTATTTTCTAATATCTGCTTCACAAACACTCCTTTAATTGCTCAGGCCAGGGGCCGGTAGGTGTACCACTCACCACATACTCAGACATCATTCTCAGAAGTAAGAAACTTAGGAAATGATCCCAAAAACTCCCAGCCATTGTTGGCTAAGGACTTTGAGATCAGTAGGTGAAAGAAATATTAACCTACTTTGCCAAAGCAAAGTTATCATAATCAAACAACCAATATCCTCACAGAGATTTAAAGCAAAACAGACGAGAATTCTGTTCCCAAATCTAGATTTCCAGGTTTGATAACAAGCACCTGTATAGACAGCCTTTTGCTTATAGGTAACCTACACATCCCTTTGCTTACTGACTTCAGGCGGAGGACACACAGCTCCTGAAAACATCAATAGCTATAATTTCAGCGAGAGGTTGTTGATGCTTAGTTCTTTAGAACATCTGTTTAGAACATCAAGAGCACATCTTGATGAAAAAGTTAAGCCACAGTCAACATCTTCTATCAGAGCACATGAAGACAGATCAGATCTAAACTGCCAGGCTAATGCACACATTTCTTCAAGATTTGCCAAACTTCTGACTCTGTGTGCCAGCTGCTTCAGAAACATTTTAAAACCTAACATTTAGGCGTAAATAGGAGCAAGATAAAGTCTGTCATAAATAAGAAATTTCTGTGGCTCAGTTGTCAGCTCTGGACCAAGACTGTGCCAGACCAAGATAGCACAGATATATCAGTATCTAAAGTTTTGCCGTGAAAAGGCAGCTGGCTTCAGAGAATACAGTGAAATGCCCTGAGCTGTACAGAGATCATGCTCTACACTGAGCTACCCCTGCTGCCCTGTATTTGACTTTTGCTGCCAAAACTGCTTAGCATATCCAATAGCCTGGCCAAAGATAGAAGACAGGGCAACAGATTTCATACTAACAAAATTCCATGGACACACTTGTATTTTAGGAGATGGTGGGCCACCAGGGCAGCCAGTTGAGCCCTAATTAGGAGTTTTATTCTATGTGGCATGCCTCCATTTGATTTTTCCAGTATCCTGTTACATTATAGCCAAGAAATCCCTTCCTTTTCAAAAGAGACATTTATATGCCTTAAAATTATTCACTAAACCCTGCTTAAAAATCCCTCAAGTAATGGCTGCTGCTGTTTGTTCCAGGTTTTGACAGTTTAACAGCTAATACTTTGTATCCATAACTCCAGGCTACAAGCTACTAAACTGAATCACTGGAAAAGTGCAAAGAGAATTTGAGCATATTTTTATAGATTTTCACATGAGGAAAAAGGTATGGATTAGCTCCATGAAACAGTATGTACCTCACCAGCCCTTATGAGAATGAATACAGAAAGATGAAGCAGAATGATGAGGATAGAAAGCTGAAGATGATAATTTGGGGATGTTTTCTTTATTAATATATAATATCCAGGTGCAATTCTCAGTAACAAGCACTGAACTTACAGACTGCTCATCATGAAAATGCATGAGAAAAGCAAAAATGTATCGAAAATGTTGTAATCTGGAGATTTGATAGATAGAGTTCTGTTCAACCTTACATCACGTATGTCCTGGCCTGTGTCATGGGCAAACTGGCAGATGTGCTTCTGGATTTAAGGAGTTTGGCACGAGCAGCTGCACTGCCCTGAACAGAAGTATGTCTCCTTGGCCATTTCCTGACGGACCTGAAAAAGGAGTCTTCCTTTTCTACTTTAGGTCAATGTCAAAATGCAGCCCTTGGAATAAGCATCTCAGTTATTGAGACATTTGTACGGCAAATTTTGGATTGAAGATGGCTCCACAAAATGAATGGATGCATGGTTATATCTAATAATAATGTAACAAAAGAAACAAAGGATACTTTTACTAATGATTTTTCTGGATGTTTTCTCCCCAGCAGGCATTATTAGGCTATTTGTCTTAATCTATTATTTACCCAAATATCCTTCCTAGCCCACTGATTTTTGCTTGGCTTATGCATGTTCTTCAGCAGACTGTCCTGCCTTGACAAAGGAAGACATTGAGAGATGCTGAGTTTACAGCTTCTTTCAATGGTTAGTCACTCTGTTGCAAATTTGTATTTCTGTAGTTGTAATTTACAGTCATTGCGCCTTTCATGTTTTTGTCTGAGGGACTAAATGATATGCTGTGCTTCATTATGCACCCTATACAAAATGCAAATAAAATAAACTGTGCCAGGAAACAAACCCAGGACTCAAAACTCCCTGGAATGGTTTTAAACTGGGCTAGCTCATATCCTCCCAGTCAGTTCCTAGCCATGGATCAGGAGTTAGAATAGGACAATGATCATTCTTGGTGGGTGGTTTGGATATGGCCATTCTGTTTCAGCAGATGACAGACATTAATAGCAAGGAGAGAGGATTTTGCATGATCTCAGTGCCAGAGAATGGCCTGTAGTGGGTTGACTGGCAGATGCCAGAGGCTAATCAAAGCTGCTCTATCACTCCCCTCCTCAGATGGACAGGGGAAATATATATAACAAACAAGCTTGTGGGTCAAGATAAGGATGGGGAGAGATCACTCAGCAATTACTGTCATGGGCAAAACAGACTCGACTTGGGGAAATACATTTATTACCAAATCAGAGCAGAATGATGGCAAATAAACCCAAATAATAAAACACCTTTCCCCATTCCTCCCTTCTTCTGGGGCTCAAATTCATTCTTGCTTCCTCTACGTCCCCCTCCAGCAGCACAGGGGGTGGGCAGTGAGGCTGCACCAGTTCATCAGGCATTGTCTCTGCTGCTTCGTCCTCTTCAGGGCAGGGCTCCTCACACCCTTCACCTGCTCCTCTCCTCCAGTGTGTGGTGTCTCCCACAGGAGACAGTCCTGCACAAACTCCAAGGTGAGTCCCTCTCATGCCCTGCTCCAGTGCGTGTCCCTTCCACAGGGTGCAGACCTTCGGGAGCAGACAGCTCCAGCACGAGTCCACCATGGGGTTGTGAGCCCTGCCAGCAAACCTGCTCCAGCAAGGGATCCTCCCTCTTTCCACTGGTCCACAGAAGCCAGGAGCCTTCTACAGGGTAGGGTCCCCACAGGGTCATGGCCTCCTTTGGGAATTCACCTGCTCTGGCGTGGGATGCTCCATGGTGAAGACCTGCTGTGGGAGACAACTCACTCTGGTGCCTGGACCTTCTCTTCCCCTCCTTCTTTGCTGACCTCAGTGTTGCCGAGTGGTCCCTCACAAATTCTGACTCCCTTCTTCCAGCTGCTGATGCACAGCAGATTTTTGCTCCCTTCTTAAAAATGTTTTCCTGCAACCACTGCGGCTGGTGGGCTCGGCCTAGGCCGGGGTGGGTCCATCCTGGAGCCAGCTGGCCTTGGCTCTGCTGGACGTGGGGGGAAGCTTCCAGAAGCTCCTCACAGAAGCCCCACTGAAGCCCCTCCTGCTGCCAAAACCCAATACACGCTCAAAAGTGAATTTAATTTATTCATATGCCTCACTGAAGGACCTTTTCTGATAGATTGAACCAGAGGAATTTTCAGGCAACCTGGCCAAATTTTTTTCTGTTCTCAAAGCCTGATGAAAAGTAGAATTCTCGAAAATGTTGATGGTTTACCATAAATAAATAAATTAGAAAAAAAAAAAAAAAGAAAAAAAAAGAGAGAAAAAAAAAAGAAATTAAATTTTGTGTGATCTACAATATTTCTAGCTCAGTTTAGCAATGGTTGGCATAATTAGGTTATATTTTGAGAGGAAGACTTTTCGAACTGAAAATTGTAGGTTTTTTTTCATTTGGAAAATGTTGAAGGAGGATGTTTTAACAACTTTGAAACTGCTGCAAACATTTCAAAACCAGAAATATGAAAATTGATCCCTTCCAGCAGAGCTTCAATTTGATGAATAGATACTATCAGCTGAAAAACATTGCATCAAAGCATTTCTAGCCAATTCTAATTTAAGTTTTTCACTGAAGACATTTTTCAAGCCTTCAAATAACTTGTTGTCTCCTTTCAACACCTACTCCTGTACCTCAACTTTCTCTAGCTGTTTTTCTGTATTTCCATTAAACTACTTCAAAGGTGAAAAAGTTCCCAAAATCTTTACAGAAAATATATCTTTTATAGCCATAAAATAATCCCATGAAATATCTAAAGTCTCAAGAGCAGAGATAAGGAACTAATTCTTCAAACAGATGCAGTCTCAATTTTTGCTATTTTATTAATGAATTAAACAACCTCACATATTGAATTTCATAATGCAACAAATACAGGAAATATTTGAATTGCAAAAAGTTGACCAAAAAATAGTTCATTACTAAAAACTGTTCAGTTACATTTTTACACAATTACACTATTTTACACAATTGCTAAAAAGCAATTATTATGCCACAAAAATTGACATAAAAACCATATTGTTTCACGCCCTTCCTTCTGTCAGTCACTCAGTGGAGCAATTATGAGAGATTTGCTGTTATGTGAAGACTGAAATCACCCTTTGTGTGTTAGGCCGGATATTTCTCTTATATTAACTTTTTATAGGAAGTTTGGTTAAAGAATGTAAAATATTAAGAGGCAGTTCTGCAGACTTGGAACTTCTTTACATCTCTGCCAAGGAAACTTGGTTGGGAAGAAAAATGGGTACTGAAGGACTGAGTTGTCATTAGACCAGGGTTGCACGTCACATATATAAGTATGATTTAAAGATATAGAACTGGTGACAAATTCAATGACTGCCTAAGTTTTTAGGGGCAGAAGGAGATAAAGCCATTTTGCTGGAACAGCATTAATTGCCAACATTGTGAACAGTGTTCTCACTGGTCTCTGGTCCAAAAGAAAACAAAAACCGTCTTGAACTAGAAGCACTTGTTTGACAAATCTTTCTGATCTGGTATTTGCAGCTCATCTGCAATGTTTTGGATTTGCACAGAACAGGACATCTTTATGAATGTTTATTCAGAAATATTACAGAATTGTGCATTTCCCATTCTTATTCTCATGCTTGGTATACCCAGGAATGTCAGGAAGATCTTTGTTCTCACACCATCCCCTTCTGGTCAGTGGGAGATCTTCCAGTGACTTCAATGGAGTTACCACTTCACCCCCTTTACTGACCTCTGGCCTTAATGTCATATTCCTAGCTTTGATAAAATTTAATAACTGAAAACCTCCTCATGGTTTTATATTTAAAACTACTCTTTCAAGATATGGAATTTTGGACAATTTTATATCTCTCATTTAAGAAAGGCATGTCTATTGAGAAGCCTCAAAAATTCTCTGTATTTTTATAAATATTCTCTGATATATTTCTGCCATAAAAGTCTCCTTGATAGCCAGTCTTTTGTATCAGGCAAGTACTTCAGAAACATCCCCAAGTGTTGTTTTCTTTTTTCTTTTCTGGATGCTAGGTAATGTCTTGAGCAATAGTTTCTGTACTATGGTTTCCAAAACTTTTTCATTTGGAACTTGCCTCAGAAAAGTTCTGCCCACTAATTCATTAGCAAACATGCACATTGGCAGACTTCCATTTCAAAACCAAATTAAGGTCACCTACATTTTAGACAACATATGCCTCTTGAGGATGAACTTTGGAAAAACATACTCCACAAACCCATGGTCTTGACTGGAGACAGAAATATGCCATAGTGCTGTAGTGCTGTGATGCAGATGCCCAGGTATATGAGGGTCAGGCACATCTGATGTGAAGCACACTAAAGAGAGTGGATTCTTTCCAGAAAAGCAGGGGTGAAAGGAGCGTTTGGGAAAAGGAGGGGTTCTAATCTTTTCTGACCCATTTCTTCATCTATGTCTGCTCTTGGTTCTCTTAAATATTTAAAGCACAATGTCTGTAAACTGTCTTCAAACATATTTTTCTTTAACTTTGAATTTGTTTTCTTGTTCATCAAGCCATAAGGAACTTCATCCTTTTCCATAATAGAGGAACTCTTGCGTATGTAATACCAGCAGTCAGCTCAATCAGATAAATTAATGTCTCTGATTTTCTAGGATTTGAAGGGTAGCAGGGCCCTTATAAATTATAAAAGGTCTGGGGCCAATAAATCTCCCTTATCCCCCTGTAGATGAACTAGTTGGTCCAACCCATCATTTCTGCTGTTCAGTTTTCCTCGGGGAAATTTTAAGCACATAAAAAGTTGCTAGTATGGACTTTTACTCTGCATTAGCAGATCTTCCACAATTACCTCTGTCTCATCCAAATCCCTTCAGATGGGGACATGATGCTCTAACATGCCTCAGAAAGTGGCAGGTGCAGAGTCTTATATTTTCTCTCTTAATGTCAACCTGTCAAAACACCTGACTTAGATATCAAATGGCAAAAAAAGCCTTTCACTTAAAAGCATAGGTGTGACCTCCTCTCTTGTTCTCATGGAGAAGCATCCTTTGAAGATCTTCCTCAAACCTTTACTCTAGCCCTGTTGTGAATGTGTTCCCTCCCTGTTAATTCATTCTGGTGTCTGAATTTGTCCCACACAGCCACCACCATCTTCTGGCTGGTAGATCACTTCTTAATGCTAACAGAACTCAGTGGTAACTTGTTTCCAGACAGGAAGGGAACCAAATGAAGTCAGGAATCACTGTGATTTACTACATGATCACAGCACACAAAATTATTAATCTCTTGTCAAAATCAATTTATCTAAGATATATTAGAGATGATGGCTCTCACTTTTGCCTGGCTGGATCATTTTTTATTTTTTTTGTCTGCAGTGTAGGAAGAAAAAGATGTTGCACACTGTCCTCTCAGCTGTAACACACTGCATGTAGATTATTTGTCTTCACTTCCAGGGCTTTTTCTGGCCAATGTGCTTGTTGACTCTCACTTAATCTCAGCAGGAGGGACTCTCTGCTTGACCCACACCTGCCCATTTAGCTTTCCATTAAACAAAATCCCCCAGCCTTAGGCTTGGCCCCATGCAGTTCTCACACTTGTGAGGATGTCTCTGTTTCTACAAGAAGCCCTCATTATCCTCTTTCAGCTGAGACAAGGAAATGAAAACACATTATAAGCTCGCTGGACTGCTGTTCACCATAAGCCTACCATAAGCTGTAAGGAGGTTCACGCAGCTCAAGTGTCATCTTTGAATTGTCATGGTTATGTTTATTCTTACCCAGCATTATATAACAAACATCTCACACATATGACAGGACACAGGAAAACACTATGTCTCTTCATCATTACAGATTTGTGCTCCAGATGGTATAAATCTTTCTGTATTTTTCCCCTGTATTTCTTTACGAAATGTGTATAGAGGAAGATTATTTTGTAAACCTCTTGTTTTTACTGCGTATTGCTGCTGTCTGCATTGTTGTGACTGCCTTCACATTTGCTGTAAATAAATCTGGTCTCAGTGGTACGTTTACCCCTCTGTTTTGCCTTTACACTGCTAAATTAGATGCATTTCTGGGTTTCACAGCTTGTTAACACTGATTTTGTAAGTTATGTTTTTTGGTAACCCTGCATGTTTTTCCCACCAAGCCTTATTTCTCCGGCAGCAACATTGATCCAACCAGGTGATGAACTGTATGGTAAATAATTTGGTTGGTCTGTTAACTGTTAAAATGTTTATCATTTGATTTCCTCTCATTTCCCTGTAGCAGAGATACTCAGTTTCATTTCTGTGTAACAGAATGCTCACTTGTTTTGCACAACAGTGACTTTATAATGAAGAAAAATGTCCCTTTCTTGTATGACAGTCCTACACTGATCGCAGTAGCCTTCACATTTGTTCAAGCCATTTCTTGTCCCCTTCATGCTCACTTTGGCACAGCTGAGAAGAATTTACAAGCACTCTATGGGGTAAATCTGTTCTTCCCCCTCCCCGAAATATATCCAGGCAGTGTAAGCGTAGCCACAGCTTACACTGTGGACGTGTGTGCACTGTGTGCATGAACACAGGCATGTGCAAAGGAACCAGGACTGAATGTAAACCATCAGCTGCCATCCAGCAGGTTGAGAGCAGTCAGGGAAGCTTCTGACAGCCAACAGGAGGCTCATGCCAGCTGCAGCAGGAGGACACAAGACATTGCTCCTCGTCAAGAGTGAGCCTGTACTACACACTGGCCATGTGCAGGATGCTCCAGTGTGTTCATACTCCCTCTGTACTTCTACAGTAAACTATCAGTCAGGGGTAGGGTGAAAAATTTGGTAGGTTAAACAGTTATGTTAATAAAATAACTGTGAGTAGAATGTTTAGATGAATAACAAATGATCCCCTAGAAGCTGATGCTCTTTGCATGGTCAACTTTCAAAAATCAATTGTCTGACAAGCAAAGGAGCAAGAGTAAACATCACTCTCAAGATATTCTCTACCCACTCTAGTGGGCTAAAATATGCCCTCCTGCCAAGGAAGCAGCTGGGTTTCCAGCTCTGTAATAAACATTGGTCACCCATGGGAACTGATAATGAGAGAGGAAAGTTTTGCATGACCAGCAGGCCTAAAAAAAGGCAAAGACAGCACAAAGTACCCAGCATTTGCAGAGGACATAAAATGAATTTTAAACATGTGTCCCTAGAGCAGAATGTCCAAACTCCTCTCATTACGCTGTATGCAATTGGCTTAATCTTCAGAAATGCTCACAACTGGGACCTTTGATGTGCTTGGTTCCATTGAAAATGAGGAGGGATGCTTAGCTGGAAAAAATTAATTAGAGTCCTTTATTAATGAGATAACCTGAGCCAAGATACCAGTATAATCACACTGCATATATGAGTTTGGGACAGTAATAGAAAAATAATAATTTACTAAGTTTAGAGATAAATTTTATTATGTGAAATCCTGTACAACCAGCTCCCACTTATTTTCCACCTGAACTCTTATAATTGACACATTAATTATTTTGCCCAAATGTACTGAAGGTGTAAAATAAAAACAAAACAGCCGCACATCTAATTGAGCATTTTGCCAAAAATGCTATAACTTTCAGAAGAGAGCTCACAGTTATCTAATCATCCAAAGGTACCATAAATGTAAAGAGCTTCCTAATCTTTTCACTTGAGCATTCCCATGAGATGAGTGAATTAATAGTTCTTGTAATTACTGGGGTAGAAAATATAACAACAGATGTCTATATCCACTTGTCTAAAGTTCTTAGAAATTTATAAAATTATCTGTCTCATGAAGATTATTTGCTATGTTTTCTGTAGATTAATTATTCATTACACTGAATATGATTACCCCTTCCTGACCCAAGTAGTGAGCAGTAATTGAGGGTCCTAAGGTGTTGGTACTGTCACTGAGAGCAAAAACTGTTGAATAATCAGTCATTTCTTTGATCTAACCCTGTCTGTTCTCTCATTGGCAGGAAACCTGAATATCTCCCCTTTCTTCTTTGTTGCTTCATTTTGTTATACTCTGCCTTCCCAGAGCCATACTCACCATTTTTTGTTCTGTGTCTCTGGCTTCCTCTTCTTTGTGTTTGTTTGTGTTATCTTTTTGATGCTTCTTTCTCCTATCTAGACATCTACCTCCAAAAAAAACCACTGCCCAGCCTCTCTGCTTCCCTCTGAAACTTCTTGTGTTGTGGGGTCAATATTGTCTCGTATTTTGCTTTGAGCCTGTGATTGGGTGATGCATCTTCTGCCTCAAGTAGATGATTCCCTGAGAAGCTTGGCTGCTTTTCATGGTCTAGCTGAACAGAAAGCTATCATCACACTCACTAACATAACCATGTCAATGCAGTTCTAGTTGCATTTCACAGTGTTTTCAACTTCCAGAACATATTTTTATTCTTGTATTAAATAGAATTGGTCTGCTTTCCTTTTTACCATCTACTCTTCTACTTTCTGAAAGGTTGCTTGCACCTCTCTTTCCTTTCCAAATGTGTGTCTCCTTATGGTTTAGAGAATCACAGAATATTCTGAGTTGAAGGGATCTGCAAGGATCATCTAGTCCAGCTCCTGGCCCTGCACAGGACCATCCCCAAGAATCACACCATGTGCTTGAGAGCATTATCCAAATGGTTCTTGAGCTCTGTCAGGCTTGGTACTGTATAGACATCTTTCCTTTAGTGACCTCTCATTAATGGTTTTTGCCTATGCTACCTTTGTGAAACTTTTAGGTGTCTTTTGGAGATGAGGAAAACTGAATGAACATTTCTACCTCTAATGAAGAGCATCTATGGTTGTCCAACGCCCTGGACAACACTGGCTTTATTCATAGAGATGACAAGGAACTCTGTGTGCATTTGAAGAGAAGAAGAGATATGGCATGGCTCTCCTTTCAGTGACACTGCTTCACTCAACCTAAACCATATTTAGAATCTTTCTGTTCATAAAATTGATACAAGTTATGTTTATATCTTTCTCTACCCAAATGTTTACATATTCAAATATTGTCAATTAGCAAAAATGACAGGGTGTCTGTTCTGCCTCTGGAGACAGAGTATTAATATATGTTCATTAGCAGTGTTAATGAGACACTGCTCAATATGCTGTGCATCTCAATAAAGATGCCATCATCTAATATTGGTTTCCTTTTAAGGATGAAAAAGTGAGATTCAGGAATTCAGCTGAGATGTGGTACCCAGTGGTTCCAGCTCCTAGTCTGTTAACTATACTTTTCTCCCTAATCCAACAATTGTAAAGCAGTTAGGGGTTACAAATGGAAACCCAAGAAGATTGTTGACTTTCAACAAATGTTTAGAAAGAAGGTCCTCTTATTATACACAATGCAATATCGAACCAAGTGTTGAAGATTCACATTTTCCAAACAGCAGATCTTGGTTTACCTTGTGGAATGTTTTGTGTCTGTCATATCCCACCTGTTTATACACCAGCTCTGCAGAGCCCAATTTTCAAGGCTCCATAGGGTAATGAATTTCAACCTATTTTCAGTCAACCTTCTACCATTCAGACCATGAAGACTAACACAGTGCATGATCAGAATATTCATGATCCATGCTGGGGGAAAGGCTGTAGCCCCCTTGTGCCCCCTGCCTTGCTGCCCTGCCCCAGCGGCTGGGTCGGGCTGCACCGAGTAGGGCAGGGTCAGACAACAGTGATTTTGAACTGAGATACTACAAATAACCTGAGATTTGTGGTAAAATCTGTGGGTATTAAAAGAAAAGAAAACAACAACAAAAAGCCCATCAGCTGCGGCGGCAGCAGCAGTGCAGCTGGGGCACATGCTGAGAACCTGCTGCTTTACATGACCCGGTGTTAATTTATTTAATTTGAACTGTTACACATGCCATTTGCTGGCCATAATGCAAGCTGTTCATTTGCATTTATGGACAGACAGTAGAGGTTATCATTCCCTTCCGGCAGAAATTAAGCACGGAACTTCCACTAATTTTCAAGCCCCGTCCTAAAATAAGTGCCAAGGAAAGCAAGGTGTCCGGAGAGCACTGCACAGGATAATGTATAAGTGCAGAGTCAGTTCCAAAAGGCGCAGAAAATCTAGAAATCAGGGACCAAAGACACCACTACTACGACTCAAAATCTTAGTTTCAATATGACAGTTTTTCTGGCCTATCGGAATGTTTAAGTTAACCCCGATTTTCTCCTTCCACCCTACCCAAATTTTCCTAGGCAGGTGCCCTGGACCGAAGTTCTGCCCTGACTCCACAGGTTCCCACCGGCTCCCAGACAGCTCTCCTGCCGCCCCCAGCGATGAGCGGAGAGGATGCAAAATACTCAAAGCCCACTCAGAAAGGGGAGACTGAGAGCCGGGACTTGGCGAGCTGCGCTCTGAACCCCAGCTGCGCCCCGAGCCGTGCCGGCCGCCCGCACTCCCCGCCGCCTCCCCGCCGCCCAACCTGTTGCCCGGGCCCCCAGCGCCACATGCCAAACGCACAAGGATGGCCGGGGACAAGAGGCAGGACGAGCGAGCGCATCCCACGCGCGGCGCGCCCGGAGCGCGGAACCGCTGCCCACCCGTGACAAGAGCATGGAACGCAGCCCTCTGTCCCGCTCCCCGCCCGCAAACACATGCAGCAGCAACCCGGGGCCGAGCTTTCCATACAGAGAAACTCCCGTCGTGCGGAAACCTTGCCGGAGCGGAGCTGCGGGAGGCAAACCAAAGAGCTGCGGGGTACGGGGCCGGCTCCGGCGGCGGGGGTCCAGCCGGCGGCGATTTCTGTCCCTTCGGCACCTGTCCGTGCTTCCCGTCCCCACGCCCGCACCCTCGCCCGCTGCCCCCAGTTTCCCCGCAGCGCTGGTCCCCACCCCAGCGGTCCCGGCGCT
>VXBT01006751.1:565799-590932 GCA_013400235.1 Oriolus oriolus
GGGGGGGGGGGAGGAAAAAAAAAGGGGGGGGGGGCAGGAAAAAAAATAAAAAGAGAGGAAAAAAATAAACATCCACTTAGCAACGCCTTTTGTGGCTCCGGGCTCCAGCAGGCGGCTCGGCCAATGGCAGCCCGGCGCGGGGGGCGGGGGGCCCTCGCATCCCCGGGGAAACTTTTCCTTCCTCCGCCCCGCGGCCCCGCTCGGGCGCGGTGCGGGGCGGTGGGCGGCGCGGGGAGCGGCGGGCGGAGCGCGGTCCCCTCCCCACCGCAGGACCCCCGGCCCCGCGGGGCAGCGGTGGCATCTTCGGCCGCTCATCGCGCTGCGAGCACGAAGCGGAGCTGGTTCCCCATCGCTCGGCTCGTTCTTCCCCCAGCGTTAATTCCGAGGTGACCTCGGCAGGGTGATGTGCAGCACGGGCTACCGAGCCGCGTCAGCCAACTTCGCTGACCAAATCACCATCACCACTCTTCTGCTCTGCATCTTAGGGAGTGGGACAGTTGACTTTGTCTATTTCTTTAACTTCTAAAGGAGTTAGAGGAACCTTACTGTTGTCTGATCTGTTTCCCCAACAAATTCTCTAAAGTTGGGTTATTTTATAGATAAAAAAGTTGCAGATGCGGCGTGTGTTTGAATATACTTCTAAAAATCAGTTCAGCATATACCACTAGTGGTTGTTTCAGTTACTGGCCATGGAGCCGAAGAAGACCTTAGCTCTTAATTTGTTCATCTACTTACTGAAATTCTTATACAATTTTATATTTGCGAGGGAAAATTCCTCTTGTTCGATGGCGTATGTATGTCTTGCAATACTTAATTTTAACTAGGCATAGCTGAAAGGACGTGTGCTAGCAGTTTACTTAGCAGCACTGCCTCTAGTTTGCTGCTTGGGTGTCTTTCATAGGCATGAGAAGTTAACTTCTGTGCTGCTGTGCTTTTTTCCGCTCTGGATTTTGATTTTTTTATATGTTACCTGTAAATAAATATCTCTAACAAACTGTAAAGTTTAACAGTTGAAAACTTTATAACCATCCTTCAATAACTGAATTATGGAATGATACAGTAAATTATTATTCTAGTTTTGATTCTGAAGCTCTGTACTTTATATAGCATAGATACTTGTTAAAAACACAAGAGACTTCTAAACCACAGCCTTTCAGTGTTTTGAAAGATCATGCATTTATATAGATGAATTCATGCACATGCACTTTTCAAGATCTTAGGAAAGTAATAGACCAAGTTGTACACAAACTGTAACATCAACACAAAATCTGTTCTGCAGAGCTTTTTTTCACAGATATAACACATATTTCAGAAATATCAGATGCTGCTAAAGAAATTGCTCTCCATTCAACGCCTTTCCTGAGACAAGCTTTGTCAAAACCCTGTGTTAATGCTGCAAAATGTTCTGTCAAATCTTAGAATGTTTAGACTGTAACTAGTCAGGGCACAGAATTGCGTAGGTCTATTTGAAGACTCCTTTCCCCCTCACAGGGACCTAAATCAGTATAATTATTAAAATAAGCTTTCTGGCAATAAAAAAGTGTGTAGATATTTCCATTACAGTGAAGGCAACTGCTGCCTTACAAACTTCAAAATACGAACATATTTGCTGTCTGTGTGACATTTGCAGTCCTGTTCCCAAAATTCTGTCATGCATCACCAACTAATAATTAAAAGTCTGTTTATCTTTCAGACATACCCAGAACTCTAGCAAAAGCTAACAGGAGATACACATACTTTCTGATTAAGAAAGGGTCTTAATCAGAAATTGGTTTTAATGAGAGTAAGGACTGCATTTAAAGGCTGAGACCTAAGCTCCTCCATTCCTGAACTTTTCTACAAGACTGTGCCTATGGATGTATCACACAGCCCATGAATGAAATTTTCTGCCTCTGAAGTGAAAGGCGGCTTTGCCCCTGATTGCAGTAAAGTTTCACACATAGACCAGTTTGCTATCCTGCTTGTTTATTTATCTAGTGAGACTTTGCTGCATTTTTATATTGCTCATCTTCGCACACAAGAATTTCATTTCGGTGAAGATGACACCACCTTGTTGTTACTGATAGTACTGATATACACATAGATGCAGGAAAGCACAAACAGGTATATTCTACATCAGTAAACTAAAAAAAGAAACACCCCATCCTTTGAGAATTTTCAGATAGGTGTCTGGAAGTGGATACCCAACTCATTTCTTAGCTGTACTAAATATTTTAGAAGATGCTTTTAGGCATACAGAAAACACCAGCCATACTAACTAGTGTTACTGTACCTTTATCAGAGATATCTAAAGTATCTAAATCCTGTTGTTCGGTAAGTAGCATGGATATAAACTTAAATTAATCAATAGAATAGTTTTTCTCAGTTTGAGTACTATGAGATTAGTTTCAGTAGGAGATTAATGATTCTTCTGGTGAGATATGCTGACTAACTTGTCCTAAACCAGTTCCAGAAACAACTTTTGTTGCTGGAGTCAAGTTATTGATGAGGAAATGCTTCACTTTTCCATTGAGGATATTAGTCTTAAATGTAAATTCAGATTACCAATCATGACATTTTTCTCCAATATGTTCTTTCAGTGGAAAGCTACTTTTTCTGCATATGAAAGGACATAACAGCTTGTTTTTTAGCTACAACTCCCACTGCTTTGATTTTCAATAGCCTGGCAGTTTTTAAATTAATATGCAGCTGCATCGTGTGCCCTTGTATCCACAAAGACCATTAATTTCCCCTTTGGAAGTGCTCTCACATGGTGTTTTAGGACACAATAACCTCTTGCCTCATGGGTTTCAGTCAGTGGGATCAGACCGGACCAGACCGTATCAGCTCTTGCTGTACTGACTGCTGGTCATTACCAGGTTAACACTGGCTTAAGCTTCCTGTTGACTAAGGGAGAAAATTTCTCTTTTTTCAGAATAATTGCACATATTCACGTCTTCATGTTGTCCGTGAAGTATCCAACCAGTGGTGAGGGCACTATGATCTGGACAGGAAAAACATGGCAAAAATGCTTGGTTTTCTAAGATGTTTCCTTTAATGAAGACTGTGTTGGGAGTTTTGAAGTTTAGGCAATAAAGGCAGATAAAAGTTTTGGCCTTGGTCTCTTGATTTGGAATCCAATAAGGGTGCCAAAAAAGCATCAGGGCTGGGGTAAAAGAGACATTTCAACATTCAGCTTCTAAGAAGCTGTGAGTCCAAGAAAAAATTGAAACCATAGGTTACAAACATATTTCCCCCCCTCCCCTCCACTGATAACACCTCCATAACTTTTCAATTCCTTGTAAACACCAAAATAAACCCTGAAACGTTTAAGATTGCTTTACTCTATACATATTTTTAACCCTCTACTTTTGACTAATAAGTGAAGGAAAAATAAAAGGCATATAGCAGTTCAGGAGACAGTCAAAGCTGAATGTTCCTAACCTGTGAATTAGAAAGAAAGACTGCCATGAGCACATCTCAACAGGGACTCTGCATTAGTTTTAGCAGTAATATAAAAAAAAGGTCTAATTTTTTTTCTACCATTCTTGTTAATTTGTTCTTCTTGCTTCCACACTTTCAGAATATCTGGAACTACAACCCCTCCTCTGGGTTGCTTTTTCCAACTTCTAATTCACTGTGAATAAAAACCATAATCATGAAGAGAGCTCCCCATGTTTTGCCCAAACAGATGCTTCTTCAATTTTCAGAAATGCTGAGCAACTGTTACTTTATTTTTTTTCCATTTGATTTGGTGCAGTTGGTACTTAAGACTACAAATCTGAGCAAAGTCCCTTCAGGACCTGCACAAACAGATGAAGCCACTTCCGAGAGCCAGCAGCTAACAAAGTTGGCAGTTTTGTGAAAACATTTTTTACAAGATGTATGGCATGGAATAAATTATGAAGATTTAAGATAAGTCCTGCAGAATAATTGGTCAGAGGGCAAGAGGAAAAAGTGATTACTACCCTGTTTTATTTTAAATCGTGCTTTGTAAGTGATAGATGGCATGGACAAATTTTTGGTGTCTTGGAGCCCTGCATCCACTGTTGCTTGCTTTTTACCTAGTAGCAAGAAATTGCATAAAATCCTTTTTTTCACTGCAATGTCCTAAGCATGGGGGATGGTGTTTTTTATGGCTATTTGAGCAGGAGGAATAGCAGAGCAATTAAGTGGGAAGTCAGCAGACCTCTAAAGCTCATCCTGGCCAATGGGGAGAGGGGACATAGCTGGTCCTGACTTGGTGTGTCCAATGGACAGACTGTTGGAAGAGGTAAGAAGGGCAGATTGAAGACAGTTTCCTCCTTTGATAGTTTTGCTTTTTTTTTTTAAACCAGGTGAAGTATTTTTGGGTCCAATCAACATTTTATATCTTCCATTTCTCAGTTGAAGGGCTTCCTTGTCTCCTCTCTGCGGTCGTATCCACACATCCTCCCATTTTTATCATTTTCACCTAATTTTTGAGGCAGAAGAAAAGCAAGGTCACAGATAAGCAGTGTGAGCACGTAAATGTGACATGGTGCCTTAAAAGGACATATTCCATTGAATCACAGCATTTAAAAAAATCTCTGTTGCTTTTTTTCTTCCTGTTACCTCCCCTTCTTTCTCTTAGTTGCATTTGTTGAGGAGCAAGGTTGTGACTGGCATTAGCAAGATGTCTTCAGCTCTGGACAAGATATCATACTGAAGTAATCTCATGATTTGCAAAGTAGGTGGGTTTGAAGAACTCATAGAATAATAGAAAAAAACTTTTCTTCTTTCAGCATACTTTTCAAAGTTTTTCCTGAAAGCCAACTATCTTAAAATACTCTCTGGTAATACAAGCCAACTGTAATCTTTGGTGAAGTAAGGTATTTTTTGCTACTAGCATTGTTCAGTGAAGCCAGGCTTTGCTGATTAATTTGGGCTATTCCTCTGCACCTAATGAATTTCTGCCTCTGTGTGCCTTCTAGTGGGATGGCTGTGAGCATGCTCCTTAATGATTTTCAAGCTCTATTATCAACCTGAACCCAGACAGAAGGAGTATGTTTGGTGAATATAATTTTTGTTCCGGTTTTGTTCCTCTTTACTTGATTTTCATGGTAGAGTGCCTCCTATAGCTCCAAATTTATTTTGCTCAAAAATATTTAATTAAAAATACAGATAAATTAAGGATATTGTGGCCCATTTTGTTGTATCCTGCTCTCACAGCAGCACCATTTAGCGAATGGATGATTAGGTCCTAATGGAACAGTACAAAACTCACTGAAATAATTTGTGGTAGAGCAGATACAGCAAAAACATTTGTTTTGAAGGGCAACACTTTTGCTGCAATACATTAAATACATATCCTAAGATAACTAGAATAAAATAGATCAACTATTATGAAATAAACACCTGTTCACCTGCACTATCAATAGTTACTGTAGAGATGTACATGTAGATAATAAAATTATTACATCCATATAAATCATTTAGTTCCACATAAAAGGAACAAATAATTGCTACTCAGCATTGTCAAAAGAGTAAAGCTCCATGCTTTTAGAAGATAGCAGCTCTGCCTCAACATTCATTCATGATAAATGAGCCTCATTTCAGCATTTGTTGAGCACAGGAGACCTTTATCCTGTGACATTGTTCTATTCCACTGTCATTATTTCTTAATTAGCTCTGTCATCACTAGTTTGGAGCTTGGTATATGTTACTGGCCAAATTCAGCTTTGATTTAAGTGGGTACAGTGTCATTTACTCACAACAGAAATTATGTTCATTTGTGTCAGGACTTTGCTTAATTCTCAGCTCTTAGCCAGTGGCTCGTGATTCACTTTCCTTGTTCACAACAGATGCTGGAAAATAAACCCAGCAAACCAACTTTTAGAATGAGATGGTGCCATTCACACATCTTTGGATGAGTGTCACCCTGCTGTCTTCCTCCTGTCCTGGTCACCTGCCCCACATTCTGCTGGGGGACAGGCAGAGCTGCCTGACAGGGTGTCTGACATGCCCTGCAAGCCAGGTCTGCTACTTGCACAGTGAGATGCGCTCTTGGAAGGTCTGATAGTGGCAGCAAGAACAGTACTCCCTGACCATCCTCAACCAGAGCAGTCCTCTTAGGTAATAGAGAATTAATCAGATTCTCCCAGCTGTGCCTTTTTTTTACTTAAAACCCCTGCTGCATTATACATCGGCTGGACCCCTGTCCCTTAGCGATGTTCCCAGTCATAAAGCCATATCTCATGTTCTGGTTCTCAGAGAGCCTGCTTCCCACCTGGATCATGGTAAATAAATTCTGTTAGGTTTAGAATGATGTTTTCCATTCTCTAATAATTTGTAATTTAATTTTTTTTCAGTGAGAGAAAGGAACTAATCCCCGGTAATTCTAATTGACACAACTCCAATTTTGCATAATCATTCATTTCAGGGATTTCTTCCTAGCCCTGAATTGCTGCTGTCCCTTTTGTTCACAGTCAGGGGAATAAGTCAGACACAATACCCAAAGACAATGTATTAGTACCATGCAGAGAACTGCTTAAGGGGTCTTCCATCAGCAGAGTGTGGTTGCTACTGACTGGAGTCTTGGGAAGGGGTGGGGACTATGGTGTGCAAAGCTTACCAGAAGGCATGGGGATGGAGCACAGCGCCATGGCATCAGGTTTTTTCCATCACAGACTGGCAAAATGGGCAAGTCTGGCACACTGGAAAAAATGTGCTGCAAATTTTTGCACTCAACCTGAAGGGAGCAAGATTTCCTGGTGGAGAGCCACAACAGTGGCTTTGCAAATGGCACAAATAAATGGTGGGAATATTGATGATTTCCACCCCACCTCGAAGCCTGGTTACCCATCTTGAATTAGTTGTCACATCACAAAATACAATATTTACAAATTTCTTGATGTGGTCTGTGAGCATTGGGGAGATTGAGAGCAGAAGAACCTGCCTAAAGGTCACAGTGATTAATAACTGTGAAGGCTGTATCAGGGCAATTTATTTTAAGCACACTTTTTTTTTTTTAATGTTTATGGAAAGAAAATATTCTTTTCAGCTTGTTTGAATATGCTGTCAGATTGCCCCACCACACTGATAAGAGTCCTGGGATGCATATGTGGATGTTGGAAAGGGTAAGGATATAGGGATGTATACCCACAGGAACAACTCAAACATATAAAACATCATATCTCAAATGTGGCTGAATCACTACTGTTTCCATCAAGATTTCATATCATGGTCTCTAACTTGTCACTCAATCATGGTTTACATATACGAATGGTATTTAAATAAAGGAATTCTGGTGAGGCACAAAGTGAAAGGGGTAGAAGCAGTTCAGTCATTCTTGGCAGGACATCTGAATCTCTAAAATGTGTGGTTCACTAAAGTTTGGGCACAGCTTCTCCTAATATCTGGTCTCTGTGTCGTTACAGGGAGGTGTTGTAGCGTTTATTTAACTCCAGAAATACCTCTCTGAGAAGGAACATGATAGCATTGTAGAGGATGCTTTACCATTTCAAAAGAAAATCTATACCTGCAAAATGGCACTGCTACATTTGTTTTTCAGAATTAGTTCTCACAACTACTCTTTCTATTAAAAATGTTTTTCCTGGTTTACAATGCACATAGTCAAAGGCAACAAATTTAATGATAAAATAATGTAATGATGCTTTGAATCAGCCTTGTATTACCTGACTGAGAGCAAACTTCCGGAGTACTGCAATTACAGCATCTTCCATTTACAGTAAAATTCAGAAATCAAGACACAGTTTTAGGGGAGAATCACTGTCAAATAACTGTGAACATGGAGTGTTTCATATTCCTAACTGTGAATGATGCACTTAGGGAGAAAACTCAGAGATGAACTTTAAAAATGCAGGTTTTAAAGCAAAAGTGGAAAAAAAATAAAAGCAGGCTTTTTTTTGTAAACTTGAAAGCTTTTGCATAAATTCTGAGTCAAGCACTGTAGACAGTAGTTTCATCTGCCCAAAAAGGATAAATATATGGCTGCACTCTTCTCCATATCAAGTTGTCATTTGATTTAATGGAAAGTAGCTCACAAAGAAGCTGCTTGTAGGTCTAGCTGAGAAATTGGTACTATATTCATGTTTCAATGAAGATTTGATATTTTGATCTGTTTCAGAGCAGCCTAAAAGCTTTTTTTAATATACATTAATAAATAGTGAATCCATTGTGTCCATCCATCAGCTTGAAATCAGCTAGAAATCGGAGCTCATGAGTGCTGAAGGCCTTGGCCTATAAAAGAGGAGTGCAGAAGATTCTATTTGTCTTACCTAGGTTTAGCTGTCTACAGTGTAGATGTGTTATCTGTCACCTGTTCTTAGCTTATGGACAGAAGTGGGTATTGTACTGTGAATTATCTGAGCCCTCTTACTTGTTACCTTCAGATGAGATAAATTTTTCTTTTAGCATACCTATTCTCCATTCACCGTGGAGGGATGGCCAGCACAAACAGGAACAAGAATTGCAGTGCAGACCAATAAACCCAACTCTGAGATCTAGAATTTCAGTCTTCTAAGGCAGTGGCATCAAGATGTCATACTATTCCATGCAACTACAGAATTGAGAGGTTCTGGGGAAAATGGTTCCCCTTTCACTAGCCTTCCAGTTCTCACACAGACTGATCTCACGGGAGTTTTTGGATCTTTTTCATGATGAGCATCATCTGTGATGGAAGACACAGGCCAAGACAGTGTTGGAGTCTCCTTGTACAGATTTCTCCTTCAGCTACTCATCTTCTGGGAAGCCAGAACGCTTCCACTGACCTTGTGCACAGCGTGGCCGCTTTGGCAGCTTTCTACAGAGTGCCAGAGGGACAGATGCTAGTGGTAGGGCTGGAAATGGGGTGGGAATGGGACTGATTTGGGAGGGGCAACTGAAAATTTTATGTTTTCCCTGCGTAACTTCCTTTTCCCTGGAGTAATCAGTGCTGGGGAGTGCGACTGGCACTTGATGGAACATGCAGAGGCTGCATTGTGGGTCATAATGTTGTTATGAAACATTTAGAAAAACTGGCAGTGCACAATATTTATATGGTTTTTGGTGAACAAATCTAAAGAAAATAAAGTGTGAAATAGAAAAAAGACTAACAATACGAGTTGTAGTCAGCTACTTGAGTGGTGAGAATTAGCAACAAGGAGAATTTCTTCAGAGGAACTAAGGAAACACATTGGAGAAGGTAGAATCAAAGAAAATGCAAGTAAACTGGTGAAATAAAAGATAAATGAATGTATAAAGTTATGTCTGCTCTGACTAGCAGAAAAAAACCCCAACAAAATAAGCAGAAAACTTTGCTTAAAAGGTAAGAGAGGAACTGAAGAAGAAAAGCAGGCTGGAACAGGAGGTGAGATTGACACCAAAATATCAGTGAACAGTGCATTGTGTCCAGAGAGAAATGGTGAAGGTGGTCAATTAAGTTCAGAGGCACTTAGCTGTGATTCAAGAGCAGGTGACACATCATATTTATTACAGTGTGATGGAGACAGCTCTATTGGCAGAGGATCTCTAGCTCATACATTTTGGTTGACAGCACCAGATACCCATCCCTTACCCACATTTAGCAAACAGTATGTTGAGGGAGCATCATAATTTGCTGCTTTTATCAACCAGAAAATTATGCTTTTTTTTTTTTTTTTTAAATTTCAGCCAAAAATCTGCATGTCACTTGGCTGGGAGTAACCAAAGATGACTTGGTTTTTAAAATATATATGCCAGTATGCTATCAAAAACTAAAAAATATAATAATGCAGCACTTTAAAGTATGAATTTTGTCTAATCTCGGTTGAGGAAAACTGTAATGGTGCATAGTTGATGGGAAGTTTGTTGAACAGTAAGAATTCAATTAGCATTCAAGATGAACATTTAATTTTAGATGTTTAGAGAGAGAGATTTGCATATTTATATAGATTTATATGCATAACATACATATATGCATCTAAAGCTGGTTTCTTGGTGTCCAAATTTCAGCCACCTGCTGCTATTGCTTCCTCTAATTTATTATGGTCCTACAGTAGCAGAGCAGTCCTGAAGTTGTCTCTGTAAGTGATTAATATTATACAACACCTACTCAGGGCCAGTCCAGAGCCACTTGAGCTAATGAGCAGATTCTTGTTGAGTTCCAGGGGTTTTGGAGCAAACTCTCAAGAGAGGCCTGTTACTCAACAAATGCACTGGATTTCTGCTGTTAGATAATCTTAAACAATAATAAAAAAATACCTTCAGAGAGTTGGAAGCAGAAGGCACAAATACACCATATTTTAATGTATGTATAAACATATACACATTATGCATTTATCTCTGAAGCAGTAAATTTGCTCTAAAGCTTTTCATGTATCAATACACATGTCTTTTAAGAATGTACAACTCTCTACTGTTTTTCGTTAGCATTATATCTTTGGGTACTAAATAATTAATCACTTCATCTTACTTTTCAGTAGAGGGCACTCAGAACAAATTGTAGATCCAAATAATGTATAAAAGAGACTAAACATGATGCAAAGTATTCATTAAAAACTCTCCTATGTCTTAAACAAGGCTACTATATATTTACATCTGTTTCATATGATAAGCAACTCTATGAAAAGATAAAACTTTTCAAAACTTGAGCTGTCTCTTGTGCACATTCTTATGTGTTTCGCAGCATGATGTAAGCAAGCTATTAAACTTTGAGAAAAAGCAGTTTGTTCCATTTAATGGATTAACTAGCCAGGGCCTAATAAAAAATTTAACAACTTTGTAATGAGCTAAGCCTGTCCTTTCTTTCCAAATATAATGAATAGTGTGTAAGGGTCTTGGCAATAGACATCATTCCCTTTTTTGGTACAGATAATTTAAAATATGCGAAGTTGAAAACATGCAGGTTTTGTTTCCAGCAGAAACTGATCTGTATATGAGAAGAAAACAGTCCTGATTCCTCACTGGCTTTAACTACCTTTTATACCAGTATAACCCTAATGAATGCAGCTGTCACACCATTATAAAAAGAGCAGTGCTGTGTGAATCTGGATAAGCAATTTGATTATGTTGCATCTCATGAAGAAAAACCGCAGATTCAGACAAACTTTATTTTAAATAAAATTCAAGAAAAGAATCAACCTGTGTCACTTGGAAGACTTCTTTGAGGTGATGTAACAAGTAACAAGTAAATGTAACAAATTCAAGGCATGAAAACTTTTTATATTTTTCATAATTGTATAAGAGCTCTATTTTGCTCAATAAATAGAAAGAAAAGCTATATTTCTTGGGGTTTGGGTTGGTTTTTTTTTCCATACAGGTATCTAAACTTAGACTATGTATCTGTAGTTTATAAAACGGGTGCTTTTTGAGTTAATACTTAGTAACATGAGCCCACAGCTTTTGTACACACAAAAGTGTCCCATGAACACCTAGTTTTTGCTCACAAAGGGCTTCTATGCTTACATGGAAATGTGTGTCTATCGTCTATCGTGTCTGGATTAAACCCAGGAAGTGGCGGTGTGTTCATCTGTATCTTCATTGGAAGAAAGATCAGACACAGACTTTTACTTATTTCTTCCAAAGATAATTGTATACCTTTTTATATTTTTTTATTTATTTTTTTTAATCCTTGTGAAATGCTAAAACTGCTGCTTACCTACAGATTATGTACACCAAGGCAGCAAATTTTCTCATAGCTTTCCCAGTGGGTGATTCAAATTTGACCTGCTGGAGAAGGAGAAAATTCCATCTGCATGCTAATTCTTCACTGGCATAATTTATGGAAAACTGGCCATGCTGAGGTTAATCTGCAGCACATTATTTGTGAGACCGAGGGACGAGGAGTGCTGATATTTGATGTGTCACTAATATGGCACTCCCGCTGTGCTAGTGATAAGTTTCTATTAAACTAGCACTGGTAATCATCTGGAACCAGGCACCAGTTCTTTGGGACTAACCACTGGGTATAAGCAGGAAAACTGCAAGCTCGTTTTATTTCTGAGCTAAATTGGCACCAGGATGTGAGGCTGCTTCTGTAGAGGTGAAAAGCTAGAAAACTAATCTACCATACTGCTAACTCTAAAGGTTTAGCCAGTCCTGTATCCCTGTGTGACATAATTCATGGATTTTATGTTTTGAAATATATAACCCTGGTGATTTAGGCATTGACTTTAAAGATCATCGTAGAAGAAAGTTTATTACATTATCTCTCCTCCATATCAGAAAAGTACATACTGTGAAATTAAAGTAACACATCATTTCTCGTAAAAGGAAGCTAGTCTGTGCTCTGGATTGATTGTGGGAAAAAGAAATCTTTACCACAAAGTAATTTAAATGTGTTTCATAAAATTATGTGTTATATTTGAAGGCTGTGACCTGAAAAGGAATACATACACATGGTTATGCTCTTTGAAACATCCACGTGCGTACAGCATTTTATGTTTTTGTGCAGGCATTTTAGACTCCTACCATAATACTTAGGACTGCTTCAGAAATATAAATGCTGCATAGAAACATTGTGTAATTTTTGTTCCATATTGCATGGAACTACCTTGCAGTATAAATTTTGACACGAAGAGCAGCTCACACAAGACGCCTCTACAGGCCTGGTTGTATTTCAGATCACACGTGCAATTCCAGCCATTCCCTTATTCCATGCTTTGCTTTGCGTATTGGGGTGGTCTCAGAGTCAGGAATTGGATTCTTTTCTAAGAGAAAGAACCTTGAAGAAGAGATCCAGGAGTGTGCCTAACATCCCAAATCCACTACTGAGTATTCATTAGTCATTCATTCATTCATTCATCGGGGGACCACCTTAAACTTCATTAAACCTGTGACGGGGGTATTGAGCTCTCAGCATCAGTGGTTTCATCCTGCACAACTCTTCTTTTGTGCTCCACCACTTGTAACAGAGGCAGTGCCAAAGCAATCCAAAATAGATATACTTTAGATATCTTAACAATTGTCATTAGTATTTTTTGGTCCCTAAACCACGCAGAGGCAGTTTATTGCAAGCATTCAAAAGCTGAAATCTGCACTGTGTAGCTTGATTTAAAATGTGTATTCAAATCAAACAGGAAGCTTCATATCCTGATTAACTGAAGATGAGAATGGAATATTCACATTTATAAATTCAGTTTGTTTTCCACAAATATTCTCCAGTGGTCACTTAAAGTTTAATGTTTTATATACTTCTGCCAAAAGGAAGCTTGCTGTAAAAGTCAAACAAAAAAGGTTCATGATTATAAGCATTGTGAGAACAAATTAATCTTCTTAGAAATGGTTTTACATTCTTGGCCCAGGAATAATTTGGTCTACATCTCTTTCAACAACAGACAACATAGTTTTTGATTGTTTTAATACACATTTATAATGTTAAAATATTAATAACTACAGGGAACTTAATTATTATCACTTGAAAAATAAAATGTTAATGATGGCTGGAGGAATCGTTGTTGTTTTACATAATAGCATTTACTGTAGCCACACAATGAAATATCAAAAGAGAAGACTTTTATCTTTTTTTTACTAACACAACACATTTTACATTATTGAAAACATGATTTTTCAAAATGTCTGTCCCTACTTAAATATCTATGTCATTGCCCTCATCCAAACACAGCTGCAAACTCTCTTATGTGGATTTTTATACCAAGATGTCACACCTGCTTAGATAAATGAGTAAAAGTGGGAATGCAGAAGAAACTGTACTTGACAGCTACATTAAAACAAGTTTCTGAACGTGCACAAGCTTTGATAGATGCCTCAACAGCACGGGCTTTTTAGGCTTCACAAGCAATAACAGAACTTGCAAACAGCACTCATTATATAGTTAAATTTTATTTTAATCTTAATTATTAAACAAAATATGTTGGTGAAAGAGCAAAAATTTTACCCTGCAAATTCTTCTATATGATTTCTGCTGCTGGGTCTCTGTGTAGGCACAGAAGATTGTCAGCACAAAGCCGTCTGGAGAACTGTGGTCTTTGCACTGCTTTACCCAATCTGCATTCAGGAGATTTAGAGATTTAATGGCTCTGTTTTTATGGTAAGCATAAAGCAGAACAGTTACCAAGCTATGGTAAATTAGCCATGTGTTCTTTGGCACCTTTTATATCCCTGTGTTGAGATGAAACTTTTGTAACACCAAATTTGTGCTCTCATTTACCTCATGAAAATACATGCCTTAAGTTGTTGAGTAATGAATGAGCATGTTCATTACCCATACACGTTTTTTTTAATCTCATCTTTTATAATTCTATTTAGAGCTTGCTTTGAAATAACACTTTATGGAAAAAATATTTTTAGAACATTTTTGCTTGTCAGAAACATTAGATTTCAAATCAGATGTATCCAAATAAGCACTTTATTTTCAATTTTATCTGACAGTTACATGGGAAACTAATTGTCCTGTTTCCTAATTTCTAGAAGAGAATTAAAACAACATTGATCCTAGGAAAACTTATGCTTTTTCCTGGCTTTGGAGAAGAGAGAATGAATTCTTTACTGTGAGGTTGGTGAGGCCCCGGCACAGGCTGCCCAGAGAAGCTGTGGATGCCCCATCCCTGGAAGTGTTCAAAGCCAGGTTGGATGGGGCTCTGAGCAGCCTGGGATAGCGGAAAGTGTCCCTGCCCATGACAGGGGGGTTGGAACCAGATGACATTTAAGGCCCCTTCCAACCAAACCATTCAATGGATCAATGGGTTTGAGCCCCCTGAGGGTTTTTATGCCTCCAGAGCAGCTATTAGGCATTTGTAATCTTTGCTGTGCTTGAATCAGATTTGAATATGGTGTAACATTGCATGTCTTTACTGCCACAGATCACTGCAAATATTTCAGCAGGAAAAAAGCCCCAAACCCCACATTCTTTTGTGCATATTCATATTAGGCTAATGATGCCAGCACAGGCATGATAAGGATAACAAAGAGTGCAGTCGCAGTGCTGTCAAACTGTTTAATGCCAGTGTCCATCTAGCTCCCTGTCTATTTTTGGACAGTAACCAGTATTTGGTGCTTTTGGAGAGTGCAAGAAACATGGAGAGATCTTTGCACTTTCTTTGGGAAAAGGCTGCAAGATCCTTGTCCATCTACCCGCTTCTAACAACGTCCCTGATTTACAGCCAATTAACTGTGTTAATAGCTGCCAGAAGGTCTCTCTCTCCTCAGCTTTTCTCTCCTGATCTAGTGAGGATTCTTCAGACCAGTAGGACCATACCTCTAATTAAAAAAAAAAAAAATTAAGATCTTGTTCTCCAGAAGATATTTCAGGCTGAGAATCGGAATCTATAATATATATGTGTTTTTATGTATTTCCTAAATAAAACTTTAAATCACAGCACCAAAGAAATGTGATGCAGGCTCTTACAGGTGCAGAACAAATCACCCTGCTCTTGTGTGCTCCCAGCCTGGCCCCTTTGTTTTGCAGTCTGGTGGCACAGTGCAAGCCCACCCTCAGTGCTGCTGCTAAATAATGGCTGGAAGAATATGGATCATGGCCAGCCCCCTGCCATTTTTGCTGGAGGGCTAGAAAGCAGTAACTTTAAGAGAAGAGACTGAATGGAATATTTAGGCTTTGTCATGCCTTGAGCTAGTGCAGCAAGTTCTTCCAAAGCTCACCCCTCACCTGTCCTTTCTGCTGCTGAGAATTGTAGTCAAGTGTCTGCTACTGGCTCTGGGTTGATGAGGCAACAAGATTATTATGCACACTGTCAAGATAGAATGAGATTTCCCCTTTACAGGAAGTAGCAAGATTTTCTACATGAGTTCCGGAATTTGTTATTCTATTTGAGACAGGAAACAAGTACTTATGCTTAAAAGAATGAAAAATGGAATGTGCCCTTCTAGGTGAGGTACTTGTTATTCCTAATGATCAGGTGGATGCCACCCTGACCAGGCTGCAGAAAAGAAGAGTGAAGAACGGTGTGCACCCGCATGGGTAAAACTGTGTTATAGATGCAAGGGCACATTCTGAACCAGGCAGTCCTAGCAGGAGGTTAACTTTCCCCAAAGTCAGGACAATAAAGTTTTCAAGGCTTCTGCTCTTGAAACTTGTTTTATCTGGAGGCTTCCAGCTCCATTAATATTGCATTCTTCCAATACTTTCAGAAGCGTGGACATGTACAGGAGTCTAGTGTCTCTAGTTCAGAAATATGAAGAAAGTAAAACTCTCCTAGAAATGTAGCACTTTAAAATTTGAATTCTTTTAGTTCCTACTCTTTCACAGCAGATTTGATTCCTATGAAAGAGGCCTATCATATAAATGCGTCACAAAAAGGAAAATTAAGATTTTCCTTACAATCATTGTAAAGGGATCATTTGTATAATTTAAATTTGAGTTATTGCAATTGATTCCCTTTTCCTGTTAAAGTGGAACTCGGGGGCATAAGTGAAGATTGTTGATCCTTCACTGTAGGCCAAGTCCCCAAATAATGAGTGTATTGAAGCAATGATCAGGATTCTTTGTAGCTCTGTCTCCATTTGCAAAGTGTTTATTAACAAGGAGAGGACAATGAGTGAAAGCAAGTGAGCAGCTTTCGAGGGCTTCTTAACCTCCAGTTAAACCAATTTCTTAATTTTGGTGCTGTAGCAAAGTATTGCCTTGCCAATTTTTGGCTCAAAAAAGAAATCATACAAGGGATTTTGCAGATGAAATAAATACTGAAGGAGACTGGCAACATGATGATTTCATGAGCTCTCTGGCTACCTACCCTAACAGCAGTTTAGCAAAACAATTAAACCAGCAATCACTGGTGACTGGAAAAGAGAACATTGTTACAATACTTCAGTTAGGGAGCAGAGAGTGTACTGAAGTGAATAAATCAGTTACAAATGTGTAATACCAATCAAGTAAGGTAGTAAAAATCTAAGCCTGTCATCACATTTTTGAAAGGTAGTTTTGTGCTCTAATGCCAGGAGCAGTGACTGCAAAGAGCTTTAAGACCAGCTCCAAGGAGCCCAACAGAGACCTTAGTGCCCTGTTACTTCTGGTTTGGGACTAGGATTGCCTATCCCAGGGCAGTGATATAAATCCTTGTACAAATTTTGTACAAATGTACAGATTTTGCCACAAACTGAGATCCATCCAGATGCAATGTCTGCTAAATAACATTACTAAATCAATCATGAATCTATTAACCAGCATCAGCTTTCCACTGCTGATCTTCCACACCAATGTTTTGTTTCAAACTGGAGGAATAAAATTATTCCATTCTGCAGGATTTCTACAAAACCTGTTTCTGATCACTCATATGAAGCACCACATTCTGTAGCACCTTAAGTACAGATTTAGCCATGAGAAAATAGATGGGGCCATTTTAGGAGTAATGACATGTTCTAGTGAAAATGAGGTTGCCAGAATCTGCCAACACTTGCAGAATATGGAAGGAAATTACAGGACAACACACACTGAACAAATGTGAGAAAATGTAGGGTAAACTTGGATATTTCTCTCCCCTGTCCTGAGCAGAAGAAGGGAAATGATAGAGTGACTCTGGTGGGCAACTGGTATCCAGTCAGGGTCAACACATCACACCATGTTATGTATTACTTTGCTTGTGGCCAGCAGTGGGAAAAGGAACTGTTGCAGATAGGACATGGTGGCAGATTGAGAGCTTCAGTAAGAAGTATTTGGAAACAAAAGTAGAACTGGCAAAGATGGATTTAACTTATTCATATAATTTCTGTATGAAGACCCAGTGTGGCTGCATTTTTCTTCAGACATTTTGACAATTGCATATCTGGGCTGAATCCCTTTAACTGGAAATAGCAAATAATTATACTCAATCAATGCATGATGCCAGGAAAAAGATGAGCTGGGATCTTTTCTGCATCTAAGTCTTTCCACAAGTGACGAGTGGTTTGCCCAAAATCCCAGGTGCAGGTATTAGATAATCTGTTATATGGTATCACTAGATTTGAAGTTGCTGTGATATTGCTGATGAAAAGATTACACATAAATGGTAATTCATAATGCCTGTCACAATCAATTGAAACAAAAAATATTCTCTCTGTTGCTATAGATTCTACAAAATGATTAATAAAGTGACAGCTTTAGAAAATGTTCCCGTTAGATTTGTGAGGAAAGAACTGCAGCGCAATCTGTATTTTGCTGTACAGGAAAGAATAAAATATAATGTATTATCAGAGATGGGAAAAGGCAGACCTAAGAGGTTGTGTAGGGCATTAAACACAGGAATTAAATGAATTTTGGAAGGTGTTAAGCCTTCCTAACAGTCCAGAACAGGCATAACATGTCAGACTGACATTTAATAAAGAAGTGATGCTTCTACTATTTCATATCTTCAAAGCTGGAAAATTTTAAATATTAATATATAAATAGATTTCATAAACAAGCAAATAATTTTCACTGAAATAAAGAGAATACTTTCTGAAAATTGTAGAAAAAACAGTGAAGAAGCAAAGTTCGAATGCAAAAACCACAGAGAGCATTATTAGGTGGTCAGGGACCCAACCTTTGACTTTGCTATGAATGACTGTGGTGAAACAAAGAACCTGGGAAGCCAGGGTAACTAATCATCTGGAGATTTCCCAGAAGAGGCCTGAATGCTGAAGATTTAAAAGTTCATCACAGCAAGGTGATCTTTGTGGCAGAAAAATTACTCACACTGAGGCAATCTGCATAATCCAAAGGAGAGTCCTTGGCTTCTGCACTGACTGCAAGCAAGAGCAGCCAACGATATCTAACGGCCAGGAAGGCGCATTAACCGTATTAACCTCTGAAGTGCAGCCCAGCAAGCAAGGGCTCTTCTTCAGGGTCTTGATTGGCTTTGAGAGCCTCCCACAGGGATCCAAAGAAATTCTCCGGTGGGTTTCTGCCTTAGTTACTGTCTTTTCAGCCTGTGCTGAGTGACACGGAAGGTCAGGGGCATGATCTTGGAGAGCTGGTTACCAACCTGCCCAGTACAGCAAGAGCAGCACTTTGCAGACTTTGTTTTATGTGTCTACACATAAAACTCTTCACCTGACAGTTCCAAGTTGAAGAAAGGAAGGCATCTTTAGGCTGCCATTTGCTCTTGTGTGATTTTTTTTCCTGAGAACCACAGGCAGCTGAGTTGTATTTCACCTGCTAAGTGCCACACTTATCAGAAGAGTTCACTCCACTGCTACTGCTTTTTATGTACAGTGGTATATAGGTGATGTCTCAAAATTCAGGTAATACACAATGGGTTAAATTTGGGTGGAAGTATAGGCTACAAAAAGTTACAAAACCAAGCATTATCTAAATTATTTCAAATTGTAAAAAACTGGCTGCTTTTAGTGTATTTTGAGGGTGAAGAAAATGGGGAGGGGAGAGGAGCAGCCACTCTTCAGAAGCAGTACATTTTTTTTGGTTTTACTTGTTTTGCATTGTAAAAAAACTCAATTGGCTGTTCTGAAACAACAACTTTTTTATACTTTGAGAAGTATGCATTACAACAGAGTTAAATTTTCAATTTAGAAATTAAAATCTTCAAAATTATATCTATTAATGTGTTTCCTGACCTTCAGAGCCTACCTGCTTCCCTAGATCTGTTCAGTACCATGCCCTGTTTTGGTTGGAGTGGGATTTGTTTACTTTTCAGCTCCTTTTGTTCACAGAGGACTTTGATTTCATGTTTTTTTCATTTGAAGAGATGATGTTGTCAGAGTGTAGTGGTCTTTTTTATGTTCTGGGCAGTTCAGCCCTTTTAAAATTGTTGTTGATGTAGGTTTTTTTCATTTTGTTTTGTTTCTGGATCAGCTACCCACTCATTTATCTTTTCTTCAAGAAGGTCCACAGGTCTTTGTAGTTTGCTGTGTGTTCATGAGGATGTAGCACTGAATTTTATGTTTGGTTACCTTTGATACACTTGGTCAGTTTTTTATTTCGTGTGTTTATAGGTTTGAAATTATTCCTTGACTCAATATTTTGGTTTATGATGCTTTTAGTGAGGTTAGAATTTGAGCAACTGCATTTTCCATGATTAGGATTTAGAGGTGTTTGAACAATGGAGAGGATTAAAGAAGCAATCACATCATTAATAATAAATAGCCTTGATCACAGTGAAGACTATTCCATTAAGGAACTTCATAGAAATGAGAATCATAGAGTAGCCAAAGAAATAATAAAAACTTGGAGCATGTCCTGGTTATGTATGAACAGTGGTCCCTGCACCTCTTTCCACTATGACTGGTTATTAATAATAAGTGTGGGGTTTTTTTTAGATTTCCTGATTCCCTGTTGAATAGTTAAGGCCATGAATGAGCTAAGGCTCAGTCAATTTGATTCAATGCACACCTTTCTATTAAGATCATGTAAATCTAAGGGTTTAACTCTTGTCTCTCAGGAAATCACTATTTTCTCCCCTTCTGTTATCAACAGGGAAGTGTTCATAAGCACCTGCACTACCATGCTGAATAGCACAACTTCACAGAAAAAAACTGTTCTTAGTGAAAGAGCTGTCAAATTTTCCTTTTCATTCCTGACTTCTCCATTACAAGCTCAGAAACATCACACTGAATTTCTAAACAGAAGGACCAAAGCACAACTTTCGGGAATTCAGTGACAGATTTGTTTGGCATAACCAAAGAGGGAGACCATTCAGGAGGGTAAGTGCTCTGAAAACTGTTGAGTTGGACTTTTGATTTGTGTTCTGTGTTCAGTCCTGGCACATCATTTGAGGAATTGCTTGTGTGCTGTTTTGCTAGCCCAGTGGAAAACAGTTTTAAATCCCATCAATGATAGAATCTAAGTTAAATCTGAGTTTTGGCTAGATTCCTCTAGGTACTCTGCTACAAACCAAGTCTTTTCGAACCCATAGTGAGCATTTGGGTTTTCAAGGTTACGATTCAGGCTCAGCAAATTGTGTGCAATCTGAGAAATAACTGGCACTTTAGAGGTAAACACAAGAAAACTTCGCTCCTCCAATCTTCTTGTCTTTCATGCACTGAATGCCATTTTAGAGATGTAAGTGCTTTTCAGAATTTAAGCAGACAGAAGTTTAAATAAGGTGAACTTGTTCAGCTTTCCCCCTTAAAATCCTAGCAACACTTTATACTGCTAGAAGCACAAAGAAGGGCCTTATTATTCCCTTGACAGGTAATTTTCATGCAGAGAAATAGAAATTATGAGTTTGAACTAATGATGGTTTTTCTTGTTACTCCACTGGAGAATTTTCCTCCAATAAAATAGGCTCAGAATTCGGCATTCTCTAAACACAAATTGCTATGATCTGGAGAGGTCAAGGTCAACAGCAGAGAATAAGGTCCCCTTCAAACTGCAACCCACCTCCACTTTGTTTATTTGATATCTTGTGGTAGCTGCAGTAATGCTATTCCTAAAGGCCACATCACAGATGGAGAGGGAAGAATAGGATTGATGATCCATTCTACTACACAGAAAAGATGAGGGAATCTCTAGAGCACTTAACTCCCTAACACGCTCAGGAAACACTTCCCATTTGCTCAGGCAAGTAGAGCTGCAGCTCATTCCTGAGAGTGTGGGTGCTTCAGGAGTTTACATCAGGCCAAGCTGACTGTTCTTTCCTTAGCTTCGTCAGTGGGTTGGGACACTGCACCAACCTACATATCCCCGTGGTGACCCTGAGTGTTTTCATTGCCTTAAATAAAACAAAATATTTCGACACTATTTATGTCACGGTCGATGTGCAGAGACTGTTCTTTGACAAAAGGACATTTAAGATCAGCGTGTGGGCCACAGATGCATCTGAGTTATCATCTGCATTTTCACATTTACACTATTTTTTCATGAGCTTCTTCTTCAATTGCAAATTTCAGACTGTCATGTAGGAATGGTACTGTAGATACATATGTAAGGACTTTATCAAATATAAAGAAAACATTCATTCTGTAACGCTGTTATTTAGACTGTGCTTTTCAATTCATTGTGCTTGCAGCAGAATCAGTGTTACACTTAGCTTCAATATAAAATTAGCCAATATTTAAATTCCTGAAAACATGCACTTTTGTAGAATTACTCAGAGTCAATACATAATTTCTCAATAGCCATGCTAAATGAATTAAGCACTCAAGGAATATTTTAAAACTCTTAAGACCTTTCCTGAAAATGCTTTTGAGAAAAATGTGTTTTGCAAAATTCTGCCAGCTTATAGTTACACTTTAGACATTCCTGCAAATAAAAATTCCAGTTACATAATTGTGGAAAGACAAGGATTGAGAAGACTTTACAGAGAGATATATCAGCAGCTGAGGCAAAGGAACCCTTTAGAGCTGTTAAAAATCTGGCCTTGGCATTCACTTTAAGTGTACATTCACTGTAAATGCTGACTTAACCTATCTGGAAAACTGAATGTAAGAGCAAGCAGAATATAAACTGCTTCTCCCAGTCTCACAGATTATTTAAAGGCATATATTACCTTCCCTAACAGCAGTGAGAAACCACAATGTTGTGTTTAGTGCTTGCTCTGTATATGTAGGGAAAGCTGCTGCCCTTAATTTCTAAAATAGTTTAAATACTTCTGTGCTTTTTTAAACTGTAACAATTTAATTCAGTTGAAAAAAAGAAATGTTCCTGAAATTGCCCATAATTTTACTGTTAGATGTTCTGCTCTTTCTGTGAGTGTGCACATGCACAGGTTCCAGAGCATTACCAGCAGGCTGGGCTGCAAAATACCAGAAACAGTGTCCCTCTAAGCAGACATTTTTCCTGCTGTCTTGCCATCAGTGTTCTGGAAGGCCATGAGGACTCATTAAGACACCAAGAATGAAACAAGTAAATAGGTAAGTAAAAGTGTAATACAGCAACACTCCTTTGACAGCAACCCTACAGGTACAGTGCCAAAACCTGTGGAAACCAATGGAATCAATCATTAATTACAACTTTTGCTGGACTTAGTGGAATCTGGAAACAATCTAAAGTGCACAGGGCATGGTAAATAGTGATGAATGTCAGGATGATGGGAAAAATTTGGCTTTCAGACATATCTACTGCACATTAACTCTGATTTGTCTTTTGATCAAACAAAGAGGACAATTTCTGGGACTACAGGACATGACCAACTCACATAAATCAATATACTGCCTATTGAGCTATTGGATCATTGCTGATATAGATAAAGAGCAAACCTACTCCCGTATTATCTGTTCATCCTTAAGAGCAAAGTTTTGCCAAGAAAGAGCAGAAGCTAGAACTTTCTAAAAACACACAAAGTGCATATAAATCAGTTGAGCAGGACATGAGGCTAGAATCATTCAAAATGTTCACAGAGCAGGAAGCTGACCTGAAGGAAGATCTTGCAGTCTGTATTGATGTACATTTCATTTTTGGGTATCACTGTATTTATCTCATAAAGCCATAAATGATGTTTAGTTCTGGCTGTATTAAAAAAAATTCAACTGTCACTTTTCTAGTACAAACCTATTTGAAATGGTAATGGGAAGAATTGCTCCAATTAACGATCTTTGGATCAAAAGGTGAGGCAAGATAAGGATACATACAAATTACTAATTGCTGGTATGCAGAATGGCGTTGTAAATAGTATTTTTAAAGGCAGAACCAGAGCATCATAGATTCATTTTCAGACTGACATGTTCATTATGGTTTCTAATGGTTTCAGATACACTTCCTTTTAATCCATAATTGATTTTTTCTCCCTCAGAAATTGCTATGACACATGTACTTAAATTAATTAGAGGATGGAATCCGTATTATACAATCATAGAATTACAGAGTGGTTTGGACTGGAAGGCATCTTTAAAGGCCACCTAATGCAGCCCCTGCAATGAGCAGGGACATCTTCAATTGGATTGTTTGCTCAGAGCCCTGTCCAACCTGACCCCAACTATTAAGGACTTATTCATTCAGATCCTCACCTTCTTGCATATACTGGTGGAGGAATGCTCACACACTTGTGGGATTTTACATTTCTCAGGAAAATAATGCCTTTTCAGTGTTAAATGTTCTCAGGAGAGAAAAAATGAGATTGGGAAAGAAAGAGTAGCAGTTTAATAGTTTACAACGACACCCTTGGTGTAATCACTTGGGAAAATATTAGTTCAAGCCAGGAGTGTTGAGGGGGTGTGTTGTGCAAGAATCTTCATGCATTATTCTCCCATTTCTTAAAAGCTTGACTGAAAAAATTAAAAGCTTGGTTACCTCAGCCCTTGTGAATGACAAAGAGATGCTATCAGGCATACCTTCTATCCTCATGTAAGTGGAGGAATTGGAGATAAACCCTGATGTGATTTACCAATAATCCATTCAGGATTGTGGAGATTAAAATTCATTGAATTTCCACCTGAGCTGGGTTACAGGCAAAGAAGGAATTCTGTATGGTGGCCTATGGAATGGTGTACTTGGAGGTCTGAAACACGCAGATATATATGAATATGTATGAATTCATTCAGTAATAGCAAATTCTGTATACTAACCTCTGCTTATTTCATTTGGACACCTCCATGATTCTATGTAGAAACCTATTTTCCAAATGAATATAAAACCTGTGTTGTTAGCCAGATTCTATATCACTGTGGAATTAATTTTGATGATGCTTATGAATGGATTTTTTAATTATAGAAAAAAGACCCTTTAAAAGTCCCTTTAAATGAATGCAACTGCCTAAAAAGAAACTGTTCCTCACTTGTTTCTTAATGGAGTAAAATATTGTTTCAAGCCTCCATAACTAACTAAAGGCCTGAGTATCCGTGCTATCTGTTTAAGAAAGAATAATGATGCCAATTTCTTTCTGTAGAGCTTCTTAAAAATTGCTCTTCAGCAATTTATTATTCAAAAACCTAAACAGAAATTTATGAATATAGAATATTCTCACAGAGAACTTCTAGTCCTCACTCTGTTTTTCTCTAGGTAAAGATGTGTGCATTATCATTAGTTTCTTCTCCCTTTGTCAGGGGAAGAAAACGTGTTTTCTGACTTTATAGCTGCTTAAGCTGATTATTTCACTCTTTGTGTTCTGTGGTTCTCAGCTGCAGTTACAGGGAATTGCTGAGAGGGAAAGTAATAAATAATTTAATGCTATTCTTATTTTCCTCATTGTCTGAGCTTAAAAACTAGAGGGTGATTCTGGCTAATGGCAACTAACAAGGTCCCCGTTGATGCCAGACTGCCCATCAACCTCCTCTCACTTGCCACAAACTGGTTTCCAGAGGCTGGATGGGGGAAGAGGTACCCAAAACCATGCATATATATTGCATGATTTTCCCAGCTGGAGTGTGGAATGCTGCTGCATTTCCCCCTCCCC